>BQNB010071126.1:0-25228 GCA_026074375.1 Tanacetum coccineum | reverse complement strand
AGTTTGTTTATCAATCAAAGGTGAGCCGTACCTCGCAAGTGACACAAAAGGCAAGTTTTAAATCTTTTATTGGGAACTTATTATGATAATGCTTTAGTTGAAAACATTATATTGATGATGATTGTTTATCTTTATTTAGGACAGTGTTTTTATTTTTTTGATTTTTCTTGTTTTTATATACTAATAAAAGAACATGAAAAATATTTTTGTATTTTTATATTTTTATAAAGAAAATAACTTCACAATGAAGGGTCTTCAAGGCACAACAAACTTCAACTCGATTATCGTCTCACGGCCACCTCGGTAGCGGCGCCAAAAATTGACACGTTTAAATTCAACCCTTTATATATATTAAATATATATAATATATAAATATATAATAAGAATCAAAAATGACAATGATAAATATTCCGTAAGGCTTTTAAAAGAGATTTACTTTTATCCAAAGTAAACTTCACAAAAACCTTCCCGAGTCGTGTCCCGACGAGGCGTGAATTTGAAAATCGAGAATCAGTTTGCGAACAATGCTTGAATGGTCAAAGATTGGATTGGATTCTATTTCTACAATTAAAAATGCAAAATCAAGTAAAAGAAACCCTAAAACGAAAGTAATTTATGTTAAAACCTAAAAACGTGAATGGTAATTAAAAACGAACACGACTTAAAACCCAAATTATCAAATTTTAATCCTAGAATGATTATTTAACTTTTTATAAATCCTGAGTGACTAAAAAGTAAGAACAAAGAAAACTAGACCAAAAACGAAAGTGATTTAAGCTTAAAAACACGAAAAACGAGAACGGGATTCAATCTCGTTCTTTAAAAAACCAAATTGTAAAATTTTAACTCTACGAATGCAAATTTATTTTTCTGAGGTCCTAAATGATAAAATAAAATTTAAAAAAAAAGAATTAAATTTTTTTGACTTTTATTTTATTTAATATGAATTAATTACTGTTTTAATGAAAATAAATTATAAAAAATATCAAACTAATTTATAAAAATCTAAAAAAATACAGAAAATACTTTAACTTATGTTGATTCTAGGAAAAATACAGATGGGTTGCCAGCTTATTGAAATAAACTGAAAATAAGCCCTAAAGGGCTGAAAGGCTTATTGGGCTAAATGACTCAAAAATAAGCTAGTAATAAGCAATTGAGTTTGGCAGTTTAACTTAAAAACTATGTAATCCTAAACTTAATTTGCACAAAAACTAATATAAGCTATGGCTTAAACTAAATAAGCTATTGAGGCACTAAATCTATACTAAATAAGCAATCCTAATCCTATAAAACATTCTGGAATAAGCTCAAAATAAGCACTAAAATCTGACAGAACTTAAATATTTTTCTTAAAACACTAAAGAACTAACTGTTTTGATAATTGCTTAAACCAAATAAGCTCAAAAAGCTCCTAAAAGGACAAGTAAGCTAGACTAACCTAAAGCCATCCTAAATAATGAAGTTAACATAGAAATGAGCTAATAAGATAAGCAGAAAAGATCAAAATGAAGATAAGCAATATCGCACAAACTGTGAAGCAAACAGCCTAAGGGGGGTACCTTTGGGCTTATTTTAAGCCCCTTATTGGATCCTTATGGCTTAAGGGCTTATATGCCCTTAAATCTTGAACAAAAAGCTACAAAAATATGAAAAGAGAAAGGAGTTTGAAATAAAACCTAGCTATGAAAAGGGCAAATGAAAAAGGGAATAATACTTAGTAGCTGCTGATTGTTGTTTTCTTAAAAGACAAAAGTGGCTTTTTCAGCCTTAATTTTAAGCTATAAAACAAAGCTGAATTGCAAACTAAGTTAAAACAGATCAAGCCTACTATCCAATAAGCTTATGTTTTGAAAATCAGAGATTAAAAATGCTTTTAACTTATCTAAAATTGAAAATCAAAAACTGACTTTTTAAGAGTTAAAAGAACTTGACAGATTTTGACTAGAGAGACAAATGGAAAATGCACATTAACACTAGCTTACAATACTGCATATGACACTCAAAAACAAGTATGAAACTACTAACAACAACCACTTGATCAAATCTTAAGCAAATAAGATGAATCACATAACTATGAAACCACAGATTAAAACCATTACTTATTAAAACCTTAAAAATGAATTTCAAACCTTGACAATCTTTTACAATAGATTAACTCTACTTAAATAACCTAGTTAAAACTGTCTTAGTGACCCAAACCATTTATGACACAGAATTGACCCATTTTGGCCCTTGTGCCAAACACCCCTTTAAAACTAAAAAGTTATATATAAGCTAAAAACATATTATAAAAAGTATCAAATAAGATCTAATAAGCACAAGTAAGACATATTAAGCATAAACAAGGCAGAAATAAGCACAAATAAGCAAAATAAACTATTGAACAGTAAAACATAAATTTGGGCTTAAAATAGAAAATTAAGAACTTATAAGAGAATACCTGAAACCCTTGCACTAAATAGGGGTAACAAAGACCTATTAAGCTCTACCTACCCAACTTATTCAATAAGCAAACTAAAAAACCCATAAGCTCTTCCTTTTTAAGCTTATCTTCCAAAAGCTCAAAATAAAAAGCCTTGATTCCAATGACAAAAAAACTCTCAAAAGCTTTTTGTGAGAACTTTTATGAGTAAAATAGATTCTATAAGCTTATTAGAGATTATGGAATTGGCTTGAGAACAATAAATAGCATCAATAAAACAAACTTTTTCTAAAGAGTCAGAATTGAAAAAACAAGAACAACTGAAATTTTTTTATAACTTTAAATAGGATTACAAAGACATTAAAAGTAAATTTGGACAGACTTTTAAATGCCATAAAAACATTAAAATAAAAATTAAACTAATCCTAAAATTACCCTAGTTGTCATCTTCTTCTTTTCTTCTCTTTTTATAAGCTGTCAAGAGTCTTCAAACTAGTGCATGGTTTGTTTGATGTGGTGAGAGAGCTCTAAATCTCATCATAGCCATCCACCTTTTGCTCTCCAAGCTCTAAATCCTAGCCCTTGATTTCCATTCACCAATCAAATTTCTTAGGATTGCCAATGTGTCAGGCAAGCATGTGAAAAGGGGGGGTGGGACCTAAGAGCATATGGGGCTTGGTTCATCCGAAGGATAAAACTGGCTTAGATGCTTCTGCTAAACTAACACGAGCTAAACTAAACAAATGCTCTGGAAATGCTGACTTGTCGAAGGACAAATTATGTTTGAAGTCACCACTAGAATTCCAGAGAAGCTGGTATGTCGAAGGACATATCAGGTCCGAAGTTATTAGCTCTGTCTTAATGCGGTGGCATCAAAGGACAATCAAAAAAAGGTACAGTCCTTGTAAAGGACCACTATCCTTGAAAGGACACGTAGCTGATAAGTTGTACCAAGAGAGAGCCCTACGGTTATGTCTTGTAGCGAATCCTAACTGGTATAAAAAGAGAGCTCATTTCCTCAGGACGAAACACACAACACCTTTCCGGACCATACTTTACATTCTCCGTATTTATCTCATAATCATTGTACTTACTCTCACGCCGAAGTTGGTCTCGGACTCACACCCCGGGGTGAGCTAATGGTGTTCTTTCTTATTCTTAGCTAAGAGATGAAGGACTATGCTCTAGAGGAACCAAGCTGAACTCAATCTTTATTACCACTGAGGTTACTTTTATCAAGCTCAAGCAGCCTACGTAAATTTACCTCAACAACAGTCAGATCATAGGTAATTGTATACAGAAATTACTGCATATAGATCTTTGGAGCATCTGCAGTTGCAATGAAAGCATTGTAGAAAGATTACTGCTTAAGAATCTCTAAGCACACCTTATAGATTACATCTGGCTATGTCTTCTTCAGGGCAATCCTGAAGTTGCTAGTTGCAATCTTTACTTGTTCATTGATTAGAACAAGCTCAACATCCAAGAAGTTTTGTTGTTGTTGTTTATCTTGTTCTTCAGCCATTGGTTCTGCTTAAGAATATCAATACATATTCATATACATGACAAATAATGCATATAAATGTTTGATTATCTTTTGAGTGTGTTTGAGTGGTTATCTGTTTGATCCGTTTTATGTTTGATATGTTAAGTTCAAGTTTTAAACAAGATTCAGTTCAAGAATGTCTATGTCTATGGTTAATGGTTACTCATTACAGTCAAACATGCCAAATTGATTCAATGTAAGTCCAAACAGTTCAAATTGTGTCCAAACAATTCAGATCATATTCTAGGTTCAACTTTACCTCAATGTTTCTTGTGTAATGAATAAGATCATAACATGTCATGATTAAACCTTGTTAACTTGATATTTTGAATTTAATAACTCTGCACAGAACATGTTAAATTACTGAACACACATTGGTCAAATCACGGAGTCAAACTTGGCAAAGAAACAAAGGATCATCTAACAAAAACAAACAAGTCTTAAACTAGCCTTTAAGGCCAAAATGCTACGCATTAGATCAAACACAAGGATTTTAGAGTTTTAACACATACATGAGTCAGAAGGCATTCTAAGGCATTCTAAACACACTAAAAGCATAAACAAATAGACCCTCAACTCCTTAATGTCTATCAATTGCAAAGTGTTAACTCTTTTAAAGGCATTATCAACTAAGGTGTTATGGCAAAACTATTCCTTGTTGTTTTAAGCCTAAACTACTTAATTAATAATTGCAATTAAGTCCCTAAAGATTTAACAAATGACATCTTAAGCCCTTTAAGTTAATAAATTAACTCCCCTTTAAACCATAATCCGTCATTTATCGAAACTTTATCCGCTTAATCCTTGATTTTGAAAGATCATTTAAAAAAATTATTTGTGAGCACTTTTTCTCCCCCTCAAACAATGACCCATTTTCTATTTAAAGTGTTGTAGTCATTGTTTGAGTGATATAAGTTATCTTTTTATATCTTTTTCTAATTCCTAAAAACACTGATTATTTTGAATAACAACTTTTTCACCAATAAAAATAGGAATTCTCTTATTTTAAAAAATAAATGCATTGACATGTACACTTATTTTATAGAAAGCCCAGGTTGTGTAGCAAAGTATACACAAACCTTTGCATGATCATAAAGTTGATCATGCCCGAGAAACTTAATTACCATTGTGAGGTCAAGTTATCTTTTGGGCGATATACTTGCCTTTAAGATGAAGACCATGTTGCAGTCTGAAATAACTGCAAGCCAATGACATGTTTTGAAAAACATTTAGAACTTCTGCTCGAACTTTATTTACAGCTCCGTTGCATTATTGAATGACATTTCTAAAGCTGTAAATATTATCGAATGCAGAAGACATGTCATGAAAAACATATTTTTTTATTTTTTTATTTTATATTTTTGTATTTTGCTTTTTTAGATTTTATATTTTTCTATTTTCTTTTTCATAAAAAATCTATACTAAGAAATAGAAAATCTTTTTGAGTTTTTATATTTTTATATATTTACATATGATACACGAAGAGGTATCACCATCACTCTTCATTTTCTTTTGCCAGACTCTTAAGTGTTTCTGGAGACATGCTTTTCCTTCCAAGCTTGTTGATCAAGAATTTAAATCTTTCCTTTGGCAATGCTTTGGTGAAGATGTCTGCCAACTGATACTCAATCCGGACGAAGTAAAGTTCAACCACACCATTTTTGACTTGTTCTTTGATGAAGTAATATCGGACGTCAATATGCTTCGATCTTGAATGCTAGACGTTGTTACAGCAGAGAGCGATAACACTCTTGTTATCACAGTACAGAGGGATTTTGTTGAATTCAAATTCATAATCTGTCATTTGTGATCTCATCCATAGGATTTGGGCACAACATCTAGATAAGGCAATGTATTCTGCCTTTGTACTAGAGATAGCAGTGCTTTTCTGCTTCTTTGAGGAGCAACTGACAAGTCTGTCTCCTAAGAACTGGGCACTGCCTGATGTACTTTTTCTCGTGTCTTGACACCCAACGTGATTCGCATCTGCATAAGCTGTTAGTGTAATATTGGTATCTTTCGAGTACCAACGGCCCATATTTGTGGTACCTTTTAGGTATCGAAAGATCTGTTTTACGGCATGTAAGTGCTTTTTGGTAGGCCGTGCCTGATACCGGGCACACATGAATACTGCAAATACAAGATCAAATCTACTAGATGTAAGATACATAAGGGAGCCGATCATACCATGGTAATGTGTTTGATCAACTGTTTTCCCTTGTAGATCTTCATCCAGTTTGGTTTTGTCCACCATAGGGGTGTCAACCGAGTCACTATAATCCATACCATATTTCTTAAGGATTTCTAAAGCATATTTTGTCTACTTTATAAAGATGCCTCTGGGACTTTGAGAAATTTGAAGACCGAGAAAAAAATGACATTTTGCCGATCATTGACATGTTGAACTTAGAACTCATTTTATCAGCAAATAAATCACATAGGCTAGGATCAGTAGATGCAAAAATTATATCATCGACATAAATTTGTACTATGAGAATATCTTTTCCTTCCTTTCTTGTGAATAATGTAGGGTCGACAGCACCTTTGGAGAACTTTTGAGAAAATAGAAAGCTTTACCACATATCATACCACGCCCGTGGGGACTGCTTTAAGCCGTAAAGGGATTTCTTCAGCTTGTACACATGGGTAGGATTGTCTTGATCCACAAAGCCCTCCGGTTGACTAACATAGAATTCTTCACGTAGCTCGCTATTTAACAAAAGTTGTCTTGACATCCATCTCGTAGATAGTCATGTTCTTATTGGCGGCTTTTACAACAAAGATTCAGATGGTTTCTATGCGAGTAACAGGTGCGAAAGACTCTTTGAAATCAATTCCCTTTTCTTGACGATATCCCTTAGCTACGAGCCTTGCCTTGTATTTCAGTACCCCTCAAATTCGTCTTGCTTAACTTTGAAGATCCACTTCAGTTTAATTATCATTGCTAAGTCTAGACAGGGTACGAGTTCCCAAGCATCTAGTCGTTCAAACTCGTAAATTTCTTTTTTGCATCGCATCAATCCATGAAGATTCCAACAATGCTTCTTTAAAGTTCTTTGGTTCGACGGAAGTAAGAAAGGCATTAAAGAAACACCACATGGCATCGGTTTGTAGCTGTTTTTGGGTGGAGACAGGTCGAGAAGGATTGCTGATCACATATTCTAAAGGATGAATCTTCGTCAATTTGCTGATATGTTCAAGAGGTGGGTTGGTTGCACATTTGATGATATTCTTGAGAACTTGGTTCTGAAGTAAGAATATCAAGAAAGGGGTCATCAACAAAATGTGTTGGTTTTGACTGTTCTGCAACACCTTCATAAACTACTGGAGACTGTGTTTCTTATATTGTTGATGGAGTACTATTTGATGGTGCATCTTGATCAATGGAAGTTGACGAAGGTGAACTGGTTGGATCAGCAGGTATTGGAGCAGCAACAACAGGAACTTGAGAAACAACACTTGGTGGAGGATTAAAGTACTCATCGAAAATTGGTTGGAACAGCAGATCCCAATCATTCTTAGTTGGTAAAACATAAGGTTTTGTAGAAGGAGGATTCTGCACAAGTCCTGAACTGGTTATTCCAAGAGTCATAAGTTGAAGCTCGGGTCCTGAACCGAATTGTTCAAAAGCCATAGCTGTCAGCTCATCAAATTATACATGAATTGTTTCCATGAGTATTCGGGTTCTTCGGTTATAGATTCGGTAAGCCTTCTTAGCAGGTGCGTAGCAAACCAAAATTCCAATATCAGCTTTGGGTTTTAGCATACCCAGATCTTTAGCATCATTGGTTGGATAGCATAAAGCACCAAAGACGTGAAAATACGTTAAGTCGGGTTTTTTTGTCATGAATGAGTTCATATGGTGTTTTGTTGTGATGTCTTCGAATCAGAGAACGATTTTGTGTATAACAAGCTGTCGCGACTGCCTCTGCCCATAGAAATAATGGAGCCTTGGAGAAGATCAACATTGTACGTGCAGCTTCCACTAAGGTACGATTCCGTCTTTTGACAACGCCGTTCTGTTGTAGAGTGCGGGCAACCGAGGTTTGATGTGAGATCCCGACATCTTCATAATAGGCCTTTAGTGTCTGATTCACAAACTCTGTTCCATTATCGATACGTATATTGCGGACTGTAGCATTGAGACGAACTTGAATCATCTTAAGAAATTTGATCACAAACTCTGAAGTCTCATCCTTTGATCATAGAAATTTCACCCAAGTAAGCCGTGAGTAGTCATCAACAATAACCATAATGTACTTCTTCCCATTGATACTTTCAATTCTCATTGGACCACACGAATCCATGTGCAATAGATACAACTTCTCTTGAATGGAGTCATCAGACTTGGGTTTGTGGGTGTGTTTCTTGCTCTTCCCTAAAGAACAGGCAGAACACAAGTGATCTTTCTGATAATTTAATTTAGAAGCCCTCGAACAAGACCTTGTTTGGAAAGTTCATTGATATGACCGAAGTTTAGATGAGACAACCTTCGGTGCCATAACCAAGACTTAGCCTTTGAAGCTTTCGACAAGAGACAAATTGGAAAGGATTGCATCATTTCTTCCAGAGACAGAGTGTATAAATTTGAGCCCCTAGATCCTTTAAGTAAATCAACACCTTCCAGGTCACGAATGAAACAGGTGTGTTTACGAAATGCCACTTCGAGATCAGAGTCACAAAACTGCCCTACTTAGAATAAGTTGTGTCTTAACCCTTTCACATAATAAACCCGAGTAATCATGACATTTCCAATCTGATAATCCCCATAGCCTTTGATTGCTGCAACATGATCATTCCCGAATCTAACAGTACCTATGAATTTACTAACAAAGTTGATAAACTAAGAGCGGTTCCCGGTCATGTACTTAGAGCAACCCGAGTCCAGATACCAGAGGACAATTTGAACGACCTGAAATGGACACGAGAAGAAGATGGAGCAGTAGAAACATTGGATCCCTAATTTTTGTTGGGTTCCGAGTTGTTAGAAATCTTAGATTCTACACTCTTAGATTTACTACTCAAACCTATATTGGTTATATCCTTAAGTTTCCCTGAATTATTACTTCTTTGTTGAATTTTCTTAGCTGTTGTTGTTGAGATTCGTTTCTTAGGGGGCACTACAGTAGTGGATGTGATCCTAGTTAAAGGGCACGTATCTCCAATTATAGTGAAACTCCGAGCTGTAGGTTTCCAACTATATCCAACACTAGTGAAAATTTTACCAGTAGGTTTCCAAACTTTCTTCTTTTTGCTCTTCACAAATTTAGATTTAACACGCACATTAACATTATTCACATAATCAAGAACACACAAATCATGAATTGCATCAAACAAACATTCATTACATGTAGCACAAATAAGCTCAGAATTCGCATTTAAAACAGAATGCTTAACATTTGCATTATAGACAGGTTTAGAAACACGAATCTTTTTATTTAAACTAGGTTTAACGCTCCTAAGGTGGTCTTCTACTTTATTCTTCTTGTTGCTACTGGTTGGTCGCGAGATCATATTTTTCTTAGTATTGCTTGGAGGCTTTGATCCGCTAGCACTAGTAGAACTGATTACTCTTGTAGAAGGAAACAAAGGTTTGTTAGAATCCTTAGCCTTGCAAGAGTCTACCTGTTTATGTGTGTTACTTGTTAAGATACTAGATTCTGCGAACCTAACTTTTTTAACTTTGCTCATTTATGTTACTGCAATGAGCTTCTCACTTTGTCTGATAGAACTAGGGCATGTATCTCTCACATAAACTAGAAATTATTAAACACGCATGGAAAACTTACAGGCAGAGTCTAAGTCACTATCTACATGACTTAAATCTCTAGCATGTTACACAATTTCATAAAGAGTGTCAGCATGTTTCTGTGTGTTTTAGATAGTCTACACGAGCTTCCCTATTTCTTCGCAACATAGGAGACAGAGGTTTTAAGCCTAGCTTATACATTCCTGGGGCAATGACTTTGGAATTATTAATAGATTTATCACCTTTAGACATACGTTTGCCTTTTAAAGTAGCAATGTGCTCTCTCAATTTGTTGATTGACTTGTCTTTAGCTTTTAACCGAGCTTTCAGATCATTAATTTCAAAAAATGCAAGAAACTCAGGAGCATCCTGTTTGTTTTGAGGTTGATTATTTTGATAACTTTCTTTATATTGTTGCACTTTGATTTCAAGAGAAATACATCTGTTTTTAATTCTTGCACATCATTTTGAAAGTTCATCATAAACAACCTTTTCAACCTTGTCATTCTTTTTTGAAAGCTCAGCCTTAAGTTCAACACACTCAGAGTATTCATCAAGAAAACTCTTTTCCATACTTTGATAATCAAGAATTTCAGCTAAATAATTCACAGTAGTGTGCACAAGATCTTGAGATATAAGAAGCTCCAATAACCTATCATTCTCTAGCAACAATTCTTTCTCTTTTATCTCAAAAGTTTTCCTTTCTACAGAACATTTGACAGCTTCGGTTTCCATTTGTGTAAAAACTTCTTTCATGACAGTAATTTCTTTATGAAGACCTTGATCAAACATGTGAAAATACACTTTTAAAGTTTTGACAAAAGGTTTGACATCTTTATCAAATGCTTTTTGAATATGTTAAATTCCCCAAGAACCCTCATTCTGACTAGATACCTTAGTTCGGACAGTTACCACATTTTCAAAATCATTCACATGACTTCTCATTTTGTTAAATTTTTCTTTAACCAAACTAATTGTAGGAAGTTCGTGAGGAATTTTCTTTAGAACTGGTTCAGGTTGAACCGGTGGTATTTCATAAACGGGTTTTGAAATAGGTAACCAAAATGCATGTTCTACAAAAAGTTGCTTTTGAGGCATAAAATGCTTCATAAAATGCTCAGACAATTTATTCAATGCAACATAGTCAATGGGTGCAATATTAATTTTTTTTCCTGCATAATTAGATCATTTTGTCTAGCATGCATCTTTAATATACTCTCTTCAGCTAATTCTAATGTTTCCTCACTATCAATGACATATAATGCAGCATGCTGCTTAACAATTATTTTACCACAATATAAAGCAGGTACTTTTCTCCGAGCTTGAGACAGATATAAAGGATTTTGATAACCAAGTGCTGTTTTATGAGTTTCATCGTAAAAAGCTTAAGGTTTTATGAACATATGCATTGTTTGTGTTGATTGACCCATTTTGTAAATCACATTATCTAAAGCCTTCTTTTGCTTTTCTAATTCAATTAACTCATCAAGATATTTATCCTCTTTTACCTTAGATTCTGTTTTCAAAACATCAATCGCTGTTGACAAAGTCATATGACTTTCAACGGTTGCATTAAGTTGTTGTTTTAATGAGTGAATCTGATTTTCAAAATCCGCAACCTTTGCATTTTTTTCAACAATAACCTTTCTCAATTGACCATCAATATACTTTTCTCTATCATTTAGATCAAATTGTTGTCTCTTTTCAAAAAGTTTGATTTGTTCTTTATATCTTGCAAGCTCAGTAGTTAATGACTCATTTATAGTTTTATTTTCTTTATCCACCTTATTACATTTAGCAACTTGATTTGACATCTCTTCAATTACGGACATTATCATTGCATCATTTTATGTAGAAGAAGAAGTATCTTGAAAAATCGTATTTTTAGTTTTGCTTATATATTGTTCATATGAAATCATATTACTATCACTTGTTATGTCAATATCTGGATTATTATTAAAATCAAGTTGTTCAAAATACTGCATCTCTTGCACATTTTGATCAATCACATGATTATCAAGATAATTGTCATGAGGTGGTACCTCTGAGAGAGTTGTTGAATCATATGAGGAAAGCTTTGCCATAAAGACAACACTAGCAGATGGAGCCTCATCACAATCAGAGTCAAAAGCATCTAGATCATTAGTTTGAAAAGCTGTTGGAGTAGGAATTTCCTGAGACTGTTGGCTTTGAGTAATTGTATCCCTATTGTCTGCTAAGAATGCCATATGTTCTTCATCCAAGACCATCATTGATTCTAAAGCCTCAGCAAGCACCGCCTTCTCTTTAAACCAAGTTGAATTCTTAGGCCTTTTAGGTTTTGTACATTGTCTTGCCATGTGGCCTTCCTCTTGACAATTGTAGCAGTGTATAACCTTTGCCTGACCTGCTGTGTTAGTTCCCTCAGTTATGTTACCCCTTGTAACTGTAGCATTACTCCTAGCACCACTGCCTGCATACCCCTGATTTTGTCTTCCCTGAACTGTCTGCACTGTGACTCTTCCATCTTAGATAGTTGCCTGATTCCTTGGGTTAGACGAGGTTCTAAGCTGGTTGTTAGTTAGTGGGTATCAGGAAGCGAATGTTAAGCTAATAAAAGCCATTGTTTTGTTTAAGCTAGCAATAGGATCATCTGAAGGTAGAAAGGATGGTATAGCCAATCTTGAATCCAACTGAGGGAAAGGTGCTTGTGATGATGAATGATGAACATGTGTTTGGTATGATTAGTGATGTATTAATGATGAATGATGAGTATCAGGTGGTTGATAGAACTGTTGTTGAGCCATAGATGGTTGATGAACAATGGGTGCCAAAGAAGATTGTTGATGATCATTGGTGATACTGTAACTAGAGGTGAATAATATTGTTGAGCAAATAGGGAGAGCTGCTGATGATACTGAGACTGGTTGGAGTAAGATGGAGATGAGGTGGATGTATTAGCTACCAAGGAAATAGGATCTGAGTATCATTTCCTTGTTAGATGCACTTCCTCTGCATGAGCTTCGTGTTGTCTCAAATAACCATACAAATGATCAAAATTGGTGTTGTGCAAGTCTTTAGCTAGCTTAACATTGGTGACAAACTTGCTCGACTCAGGCTGAAGATGATTGATGAATTTTGTATTTATCTGGATTGGTATCATTGTCATTCCAATTAAGTGCATGTCATTCCATATACTAAGATGCATTTTTCTTATTACCGCAATACCAAGGATTTGACTATGTGTGTCGTGAGAAAGAGATAGAAAGAGATCAAGTATTCATACCTTGAACATTGAAGAACGACATCAATATTGTGAAGCAACCACAGACGCTAATGTCTTCGCCTAAAAATTAAATCAATGATACAATTATTCTAGATGGTGTCTAAATATCATACTCGCAATCTTTATAATACAATGAGCAGTAGGATTTTAGTTAAGACAAAAGTCATATTATTCTTACAACTATTGCAGCAGACTCCTAGTCCCTCCAAAAAAGTCAGAGCCCATGAAAGTTCATGTTTATCAATGAATGAATCAGATAGATTCTTTGTGGCTTATCTAAGTATATGATTGAATTCCTTCTAAAATGTATAACAAACCTATCCCAGACTAAAATTTAGAACCATGACAATTCCATGATTCGGTAATGCAACCCTTAGTGGCCTAAATAAGTTTTAGTAGAACAAAACACATGACAACTAAAATATATAAAAAGGTATACCAAGAACAATGGCTGATATAGTTCCGGCATCAGCTTCCACATCCTGAGCCAACGCGGCTTACCTCGATCATTGACTGAAAATAGCAAATAAAAAACCAAAATTAAAGTGACCTTAATTCCAACTTATAAACTCTACCTATTTGAAACTTTCAATTCAGAATACCAACCTCCTACTTCACAATCAAGGTCAATGATAGGAATTGCACTTGTTCCTAAATCTTAATTTTTAATAACTAATTGCCCAAACACCAATTATTTTTTAGGCAAAAACACATGATGAGAAAAAAACTAAACTTTATAAAGGCCAATAAAATTTACAAAAGAAACTAAACTTAATAAAACACCCCAAATAATTATAAAACGTTAATTTAAAGAATCAACATTTATATATTCTATACCTTTCTTGTATCTATGGATTTTGCTTAGGGGATGCTCTGATTCCACATCTTCTTCATCATGGTGCTGACCTGATCCTCCTCCTCCTCAAGTATTTGTTGTTGTTGAATTGAATGGTTTATGGAAGATCTGTGTAGAACATATCTTGTTCTTGGATGTTTTGTAAGTCGGTATAAAAAAAAATTGGGCCAAGCCACTCTTTTAGCCCAGCCAAAAGCGAAAGAATGGGCTGACGCAAAAATGGCGTCGTTTTTTATAGAAAATGTGTGTATTTATAATTTGGGTTTGGTCCAGTTAGGCCCAACAGTTTTTGTTTGGAACCAAATGTGCTTAATGTTTGGTTTAGCGGTTTAGCGGTTTAGCCGTTCGGCACGTCGGCTCAACTATGTGTAGCATGGAATAAACTTTTTTTTTCAACTTAAAAAGACATATATCGAGACACTTATATTAGTAACTCATGTTTTAAAATTTGGTGGTATCTTTCTTGTATCTTGTAATAATAATTGGCAATGGGAATCTTGGGTGGTCGGAAACAAAAGCTAGCTAGGGGGAAAGAAACATAACTCTAATACTTTACCTTGTGTCCTTGACTATAGATAATGTTTTCATGGGAACTCCAACTTTTTGAGTTTACATATTCCCATCCTCCTTTTGTTGAAGATATCTCAACTCGTTTTCTTATTTGTACTCCATTAAGTAGTCCAATCGTGTTCTTAGATCAAACATATTCAATGGCATATCCATTGTTCAAAGCTAAAGCTAAGTCCCTTCGAATGTGTTTCACGCCTATTATAGCCCAAAATATATAATAGTAGTAAAAAATAAGTTTTAACTTGAATACTCAAAATCTACCAATTGCGGCTCCTAAGCAAACTATTGCTTATAAAATCGAGTATTGTAACCACTAAGTGATAGCATAGTGGTAAAACAGTTGTGACTATCTTGAGGTGTTTTTAATGATGAAAATGGGGTTAGTTAATACACTAATCACTGTGAACAATATTAAATACTTTTAAAGTCTTTTGACAATAATAGAGAATGGATAGGGTGTTGTTGTGGCTTGATGGACACAAACTTTGTGGATTATAGTGTGTGTGTGTGTTGATAATAACGGTGTGTGCTGATAGTTAAGTTATGATGATAAGAGTGTGTGTTATGTGTTGGTGGTTGTTAGGATATAAGTGTGTGATGTGTTGGTGGTTGTGAGATTGTGTGATGTGCTGGTGGCTGTGAGGATAATATCTGCTTTTATGATAAAGGTGTGTGATGTTTCCCCGAGGACTTGTCCTCAGGAAACACTTAGTCGTTTTGACTAAAAGGATATTTTGGCGGTGAGTTTTCCCGTCAACGTTTTCCCGAGGACATGTCCTCGGGAAACACTTAGTCATTTTGACCAAAATATTATATAGAATTTTTTGACGGTGAGTTTTCCCACCAACCTTTTCTCGAGGACATGTCCTTGGTAAACAGTTAGTCGTTTTGACCAATAGCGATACCATCTCGACTCATCCGTTTCACATCTCATGTATAACGATACCATATCGACTCATCCATTTAACATATCATGTATAACGATATCACATCGACTTCTCCATTTAACTTCTCATGTATAATGATATCATCTCGACTCATTCGTTTAACATGTCGTGTATAACTATATCATCTCGACTCATCCGTTTCACATCTCATATACATCGATACCATCTCGACTCATCTGTTTAACATCTCATGTATAATGATATCACCTTGACTCATCATTTAACGTCTCATGTATAACGATACCATATCAACTCATCCGTTTAACTTCACATGTAGAACGATATCACTTCGACTCATCCGTTTACCATTCTATTTATAACGATATCACTTCGACTCCTCCGTTTAACAGTAATTAAATAATAGTATTTTTAACATAATTTTAATACTAATTATATATTTTTTAACATAATTTTAAATACTAAGTAATTAATTATATATAAACCATACAGGCGCACCGGGCCGACTCCACCGGGTTATAACCCGGGTTTCATTTAATGTTCGGACCCGGGTGTCATTGAAAGATTAAAAGAACGGGTTGCATTTATTTAATGCCCCGCCCCAAAAATTAATTGCTGTTGCTTGCCCCGCCCCGAAAATTAATTGCTGATTTCTTTACGACCTGGAAGAATCGTAAGGTGAAGCTACATCGTCTGCTCATATATCTGCTGATTTGATGTAAGTCTGATTATATCTTTTTTTCAAGTTTTTAATGAATTAAGGTTTAATAATTTGATGATCAGAAATTAATTGGGGCTTAAAAGATTGAAACTTTTTAATTTGTGGGGTTTTTATGTTCTGTTACAACCATGGGTTGATAATCACCACAATAAGAACTGCACACTCTGTTTAAATAAGCAAGCAGTTACAGACAACTCTCAAGTTAAATTACCCCTGAATCATAAGATGGCAGCGTATAGTTTTTGTTGCTTCATGAACTGATTTGATTAACCAATACTTATTATATGGCTTCCCTACACATAAACTGCTAACGTGAGGCTGGAATAAGTGTAGTTTTTAAAGGGGCTTTTGGGCATGGATGTTAACGTATTTAGGGGGCGAAACCAATTATGCAGTATCCCTCCTTTTTGGTATGCATTATACTTCAAGCCTTAACTATTTAGGAATTTAGATCTACCTTTCATTGTTCTAAACAACCAACCAACGTAATCTTTCATAGTCCTAACTGTCCACATATCCTAAAGTATGCTATTATAAAATTGTAGAATTGCATGCCTGATATTAAAAACCATAATAGCCTATCGTCATAAGATGTGTATATGCTGTGAATAAGCTGTGTATTGCTTTCTCTACAGGGTCGTTTGGATTGCTTATCGAAACACGCTTATACAGGAAGGTCTTAAAATTGTATTCGACACATAATCTGGCAGAGTCAACGGGTGACGTCATACGGTGTTAACTTTGACAGTACTACAAGTAACAAGTTTTAAAAATAAAGATGCTAAAGAGTTATCATGTATTCTTTTTAAGTATTGTTTGAAAAGTATGATTTTTTTACACTCTATTAATAAACACTGATATTTATTAAGAATGCAACTTATCTTAGGTGGAAGAAATGCACAACGAAATTGGCGGCCTGCCAGACAAGTTAGCTGAAAATGCTAAGCTTTAGGAAATCATCTCAAGTTTCTCGAGGGTTACTAATATGAGTTATCACTGAGTTTGGTACCACGTAAGGATTCGTCACTCATACTAATACTATATGTTTCAGTAATTGGAATAACTTCCATATGTAGCATTAGTTTGACCATAAAGATTAGACGTAATGGTATTAATAAATCTGTAATGTTCGCCTATATATTGAAATTAGTTGCCGGCTAATTTGAGGTTTTGAAGAATCTACCCAATTTTTCTACCATTAAAAGTTCAAATTTGTATTAATTAGTTTTAAGTGACCGTAATTAAGAGATAACAGATTGGTTTTATGAAAATAAACAAAATGTAAATGACTTAACTGACCTAACGTAAGAAAATTCAGTTTTATCAAAATGAAAAAAACTTCATTGGTTGAGAGTGTGGCATTATTGATAAAAGATCAGGTTGAGAGTGTGGCATTATTTGAGAGTGTTGTGATAAGGTGAGATAAAAGATCAAGTATAGACCTCATTGCAGTGAGTGTACAGCTCTTAACATACCATTACAAAATTGTCGGGTGTAACATCTTTTTATGCAAAAAAAAAGGCATTTTGGTTAAATGAGATAATCCATACAAACATAAATTTATATTTTGCGATACATGAACTTACTTCAGTGATAATTTAAAGCAGTTGTCTTTTAAATATTATTAATATATGGTATGCACATCTCTTTTGCGGAAAAGACCAACTCGATTTTGGTTACTGAAATTTTATGGCAAACGGTGATTTAGAGTTTTCTGGCTGTTCACATTTTTACAAAGTAAACTGACATTCAAATAGCTGTTTGGTGCTTAACTTTTGTGCGCAAAATCGATTTTGATGGATTGTTTTAAATTGACTATTCTAAAATTTATTTACCAAGTGCGTTTCAATGTGTTTGTTGTGACTTCTTATAGTTGATCGCCAAATTATAGGGTCAAATTATATGTTCGCCTTTGATGATTATCTAGAATATTTGTGGAATATACTGTAGATTTTCCTCCATGATAGGAACTTACAAAAAAATTATAAGTGTCTTATTTGTAATTTATGTTTAATGATTTTTAAGGATGATACTACGAGAAAGCGATCGATGCTAAGGATGCAAAAATGGGGAAAATAAGCGAACACAAAGATTACGATACTCAAAGGGCATATGGGACCAATTATTATAATTCAGAGCAGTGGATGCATCACAGGTTACTTCCACAGGATCTTCGGGAGCGCATCTGACGCTACGATCAGTACGAATGGTTGGGAACTGGCGAAGTCGACGAGCTCAATACTGTTAAAAATCTGCCCAAGGAGATTATGCAATGAATGCAGATATATTGCTTCCGCTGCCCTGCTCATTTAAGGTACCACTTTCGCTTTATTATAAGTATATCATAGAGAAGGGTACCATTAATTATTAGGCGCGCATTGCATTTTATGATATCAGGACACAAATTAAGCAATTTCTATATCTAAAAATACTGTAAGTTGGGGAAAAGCTTGGCCAGTGGACAAGGAAAAAGACGTTAAGGTCATTACATTAGATGTAAACCACCAGCCTTGCACCCCTAAAGTAAATCCCACTAACATGTTGCTCTTTTGACAAGAGGTAAGGCGAGTCAGGGACAGAGAGACAAGCAGGGGCGGAAGTTTAAAGTCAAATTTTTAAATAGTATCCAGAAAAAACTGTAAGTTTGGGCGAAAAAGCTACCGAAGCCCAAGTGACAAGAGGGGAAAAAGAACGTAGTAAGGCTCCATATTACGATCGAACATTAGCTGTAAACCAACCTTAGCCTTCCCTACTCTGTCTACATGGCACCTAAACCCAAATACCAACCCTGAAAGATAAATCTATCTCCAATCCGCCCACACGTAACAATGTTGCTCGTTCTTTGTTGGCATTGTGTTTATCCTGAGGGAACTAATCATGGCGAATTGGAAAAATAAAAAATTCATAGAAATACTAACATAATTGGTTTTGAGCTAGTGAAGAATATATACCTTAGACAGGAAATACGTTTAACTAGTATAGCAAGATAGATATATGGGTTGCAATCATGAAATCAACTATCCCAACTACCCTTGGGAGTGCCCTAAGCTAATTTTACTCATAAGTTATCGTGAGTAGTTAATTTATATGCATATATCAAGTGCAACATGCGGCAGAAATCTAATAAGTGAATTTATTTAACAGCGACTAAACCAGACCTTTATATATATTATAATAAGGTGATATCAGGGTGGTGTGAATGATACTAATTTATCGTATAAAATGTGAGCACACAGGGAAGCGGGAGCGGTATAATGAGTATAGTAAAGTTTCGACGGGGAATCCGCCTAATATCCGGGGAATCTGGAGCCCCGTAACCGCATCTTGTCGAATATGCTTGCGGTACTAACAGAGACCACGCATTATAGCAAAAACAGATTCTAGTGTATGTGCATGTTGCAGAAAAAATTGTTTGCAAATAAAAATCGAAAATGAATTTGCTCCTGTATTTGTACGCCCTTTAAAATAACAATCTTATAAAACACAACTTAAGACTTTTAGAAAAGACTCAATTTTTTAAGTAGAGTCTTTTGTCATGATTACCAGATAGAGGGGGGGTCAAGCTAATACGGAAACGAAAACAGAGAATATACTTCTTCAGATATGTACGCACTTTATTAATATACTTTTTTAGTCTAAAGATAACCGCATTCAGTTCATTACTATGTTCTATAATAAAGTTATGTTCGCAGATAGTTGGAAAAGGGTATGATAGATATATCAAGTTTACCTAAGTGTCTGCCGGGGAGACAAACTCAGCATGTATTTTTGAACCATATAAACAAACCCGGATTGCATAAAAAATAGTACATAACTGAAATTGTTAAAAAATGCAATTATTTTGGGCCATCAAGTAGCAGTTTTCGTGGTTCAAGAAGAAGTCCAAGGCCCGCCGAGTGCTTCTGAAGTAATTTAGGAGGTTAGTATCTCAATCAGTATCCAAAAAAAACTAAAAAAGGGTAAGCATCCACAACGGGCGTAGTTTAAAAACCGCCAACCTTTAGAGCCGTGAGGGGGAAGCACAGGCAACCGAAGAGGCAGAAATGTTGGGTGCCACATTAAAAGGTAGAAACTCACGTGTGTCGTGTAAATTTGTCGTGCTTAGAAAATGCTTGGGTGTTTTTTGCGCGCGACGTACAGCGCCTTAGGTCCTGTCCTAATTAAACCATCATTTCTGAAGTCATACATCTCGTAAAACTTACAGTCTCATGCGAGGACCTTGGACCTTCGCAGATTTCCATAGAGGTGGCACAAGGCCGACAACCTAACGCTAACCTCAGATTTGCTATCGGAGTACATATTAGAGGTTGAGGGATACAGGGCGAACCCACCCCCAAAAGCCAACCTATGCCGGAATCACCAATATCTGGAGCGTACTCAAAGAGTAGAAACGCCACACCCAGCACGGGTTTGCACCAATCGGCTCATTAGCACCACTTCCAGGTGGTATCACTGAAACTCAGCACAACCTGGACAAAACCAACTCACCAAACGCTGTTACTAACTCGAAATAAGCCAAGCTACCCTCTATTGGGCCCTCGCGAAACTCCTCCGACGACTCTAAAAATTAGACAGACCAGCGCACGCCTGTCCACCACACTGCGAGACTCAGATACAGGGAAAAACACACACAGCGCGGCATAAGACATACCAACTCGAGTAATACAACATACATAACACCTGAGTACACCATATATCTGCACCGTACAAAACAAACTATTGCGTCGATAAACGAAAGATGTAAAAAATCTGGGGAAATCACGTATATCTACTAATGGAACACTCCCCCAAACGGGAAAACAGATCTACTCGATAATGTATATAATGGCATGTCTCCCAGACTCGTGAGATGTATGTATACAAGACAGAAAGAGGGATCGAGAACGAGCCTGAACAACTGACGCATGTTATTACGCGGGATGCAAATCTTTCACAATGCATCCTACAACAGCGTTCTGCTCTTAAATTTAGTTTAAAAAAACATCTAAAATCTTAATGGACACTATTTAAGGATGGATCAAATCGTTCCGGGTAGGAGTTATTGGTTAACGGAAACTCACCAATGTGAACCTATAATTTTGTACCCTCCGAAATTAAATTAGAAGAGAAAAAGGAATTACGTACTGCACAGAAAGCCCATTCAGATATGAAAATAGTCTAAGTCCTATACCTGTAGTTCTAATAAACGTTATAGGGTCTACTTAAGAAATAGTAAATTACTGCACTCAAGTAGTGAACGTAGTAGAGGGAAACAAGATCACTCTCGGGAAGGTATCGCCCTATCAAAAATTGTTCGGCCTAATAGTATGTGGTGCCTCGGTGAAGACAACTAAAAGAAGACTAAGGAGTATAGTTTGGTTTGGGAGAATTGCTTGTGAGATATTAGGTGAAATCTCCCCACGTATGTGTTGATCAAGAACACAAGGAAAAAAAAATCATATGGTACCCCGAGAAATTGATCGTATTCATATGAGGGTAATGATTCATTATTTGTGCATATATCATCTCAAAAGGCGTGTAAGGTGATTCATATAAAGTCAAAATTTTATTTAAAGTTTTCTTCATATTAGAGAAACAACATGAGAGATTAGTGGATTCTGATATGGTGGGTATTATGATTTTATCTATTGAGTTTCTCATCCATAAAATACTAAATGCACTATTAACACTTCACTTCGCCTAGACTCTAACACGATCACCCCGATCTAACTCTTTTCACTAAGATCACTATGATCTAACTATACTTTCTATGATCACCACGATCTAACTTATTACACACCACTACACAATATACACAAATGATTTACAAGATATGATACAATCGTAACAACATTACTAGAACACAAACTAAACTATTATACTTCGTAACTTGATGGTACGGAGTATTCTTCTCTTGCACTTGAGGATCTAAGCTTGAATCACTTGGAAACAAATGCTTAAGATTAAATGATCAAAGGATTGTAGGTGATGTATAAACTGATTTTAGACAGAAGAGAATGAGTGCAAAAGGTGAAAAAATCAGTGAGGAACAGTCCAGTATTTATAGGCAAAGCTGTGACCCTTTTTGTCTGGCCGGTCCCCTTAGCTCATGTGACGGCCCCCTTATCACTAAGGGGCGCCCTTATATTTAAGGGGGTCTCCCAGGCCTAGACGCTCCCTTTTTTTGTCTTTTCTAGGTGAGGTGTTTTCTGGAACATTTCTAGCCGTTTTTAAGTAAAAAATTTGGATTTAAAATATTTATTTTGAATAAACATTTCTTTTAAATGTAAAAATGTTTTGTAAAAGATATAAAGATGTTTGTAACAGTTTATAAAAAATGTAAGGTTGAATAAAAACCCTTTGATCATATAATGCATTAAGCATTTATTTATTCATACCTTTAAGTGATTAAATATTTAAAATAGAAATTTACGACTACTTACTTGTTTACGTTTAATTTTACATTGAACGTTTTTACATTTTGTGATTATCAAAACGTAGAGAGGTCGAAAAATATTAATAACGTTTTTAGGCATTATTTCTATCAACACAAGCTATCAAAGCCAGTAAGAAAGTTAGCAGGAGTGAGGCACATACTGGAGGCTCAAGTGAAGGAGCTGGTATTACACCAGAGGTTCCCGATGAGTCAACAGTCGTCTCCATAACCTTAAGTGAAGGAACTGGTATTACACCAGGGGTTCCAGATGAGGTAAAAGAAAACTCTGAAGCCAAAGTTGATTCTGCAATTAATTGGGGCTCGGAAATGAGAGTGACTATTCTAATGAAGGAAAAGTTAATGATGAAGTAATAGAATGGGTGTCTACTAATGAAGAATAAGAGAAACGTGATGATCAAGATGATAATGATGATAGAAGCATCAATATTGAAGAAACTAATGATGATGAGAGAACTAAAGATGAGTATATACATGATGATGAGTATGTGCATGACAATGCGGATGAGGAGATGAGAGATGCTGAAGATGCTGAAACTAGAAAAGATGATGATGAAATAACTGATGCAGCAAAGGCAGATGCTGAGAAGACAGAAGAGGTAAAGGGTGATAACCAGTAAGCTAGAGTTGAAATGTAAAATGTTGATCAAGCCAAAGATACAAGTGCTCAAGATAATCAGGCAACTGCTCTTGTCTCTGGGACACCAAAAAAGATGCCTGAACTTCCTCCAACAAGCTCCAGTTTATCTGTTTCTTCTGGTTTTGGTAATCAATTCGTTGCCCATTCATCTGATATATATTCAGTTGGAACTGTTAAAGATTCCTCAAATGTAGAGATAAACTCTTTATTGGATATTCAAATCCAACAAGAAGTTCCTTAGATTCAGTCATCCACTCTACTCAATGTTCCTGTATCAGTAATTCCCAAACAACCAGTTCCTGCCCCATCTCTAGCATTAATAATTGTAACTCATGTTACAACGGCTCCTCCATAAGCTCCCACTGTCACTGCAATCACACCTGTACTGCAACAAACAACAACACCAATCCCTTCACCGCCAATATCCACTGCTGCTCCAAGTGTTACAACTGCATTTTCTGATCCTCTCCTAGCAATAGTGCAAAGAGTATCTGAATTGGAAAAAGATGCTAGAGAGCTCAAACAAGTTGATCATTCTACAGTAATTCTTACATTAATTAGATCTCAGGTAGCATCAGCTGTTAACGAGTATCTTGGATCAAGTCTGGGAGACGCACTTCAAAAGGTGCTCCAGAAACATACTGAAGAACTTGAACAACAATGCTCTCAGAAAGATGTTTCTGAGATCATTAAGATCAAGCAAGAATTTGCTGCCAAAGAACAACTGTCAAAACATTCAGCAAAACCGCTTGACCAAGATGTCGAGGCTGAATTCAAACAAAAGGAGATTCTTTTCGATATGATGAGGGAATCCAAGTTGTTACGATATTTAATCTATACATTCTCTTTATGTTTTGGTGATGACAAACATGTAACTTATAACACATAACGTAAAGTGCTCAAGTTACTCGTAATCACAAATAATCAAAGCATTCATACGACAACATCTCTCGACGTCTCAATTCTGCTTCAACTAAGTTTGCACCCGACGTAAATCACTTAAAGGTATGAATAAATAAATGCTTAATTTATTTAATGATCAAAAGAATTTTATTTTTCTAAACCTTACATTTTATATAAATTGTAACAAACATTTTAAAAACTTATACAAAATATTTTTGTATTTACAAGAAATGTTTTATTCAAAATAAATATTTTGAATACAAATTTTCACCCTCAAAATGAATAAAACTGCTCTAGAAAATACCTCCCTTAGAAAAGACAAAATTGAGAGTGTCCTACTATGGGCGGCCCCTTTATAGGTATGGGCGGGCCCCTTAATGATAAGGGGGCCGGCAGGGGAGCTAAAGGGGTCGGCCATGTAAAATGGCTCCTAGTCTTGCCTATAAATAGTAGACTGTTCCCACAAACTTTTTCACCTTTTGCACCTATTTTCTTTCTGTCCCAAATCAATTTATACATCTCACACATATTCTAAAAACCTTTATCATTTAATCATAAACATTTGTTTCCAAGTGATTCAAGCTTATTCCTCCAAATACAAGAGAAGAATACTCGTAATCGCCAAGATACGAAGTATTATAGTTTAGGTTGTGTTTACGTAATGTTATGATTGTGTTGTATGTTGTAATTCATTCATATCTCTTATGATCGTGTGTAATAGTTAGATCAGGTTGATCATGATTGTATTTAGGTGAGGTAAATACCTGTAAGGGTGGTTAGTATTTTAGGCCTTAAAATACAAGCGTGTAGTAGATCGGTTCTAGCTAAGATTAGAACTCGACATTTGGCTTAGTGTCAGAAATTGGTGTAAGCTACTTGTGTATAGTTTTTTCTGCCTAAAGGAAGCTTGTTGACTAGTGAAGTAACTCTCGAGTTGGGTACTCGAGGAGTGGAGTAGGGCAAAGAAGAGCTTTGTGACCGAACCACTATAAATTACCGTGTCGGTTTGAATTTCCTTTTACTCGTCTCTTTACATTTATACTCGCATTTATCACTTTATATTTACACTTGCATTATGTAGATAATTGTGTGTCGTGTTTCTTATATAGTTTTGATAATATTCGTTTCGTGAATAGATGTGAATATTATGCTTAGGTTTGTATTGTTGTGATGCGCTTTGATTATATATGAATAGTTAGTGTAGAACTAATATAA
>BQNB010071125.1:0-30894 GCA_026074375.1 Tanacetum coccineum | reverse complement strand
CCATAAAACATAACGGGGTTTTGGGTTGGTTCTACCCTTTGTGTAAGAACTCGGTATTTAGCTTTGTACCGGAAAAAGCGTAAGCAACGTTGTGTAAGGTTTTCTCCGCTAAGAAGGGAGCTTGTTGATCTAGTGAAGTAACTCTCAAGTTGGGTACTTAGGGAGTGGAGTACGGCGGAGAGGAGCTCCGTGACCGAACCACTATAAATCATCATGTCCGGTTTGCATTTCCTCTTACATTTTGCATTACACTTTATTTACATTTATGCTTGCATAACATGCTTGTTGTGTGTTGATTGTGATTATGAATGCATCGCATAGCCTAAACATCTTAGTTGTGGAAAAGTTAAGGCTTAGTACGTGTGAGCTTTGTGTTTAGACTATTGTTTGATGTACTCTTGATGTTTATGATTGTGTTGTGACTACTTGGTTATTCTATGATTTCATATAGACATGAATATGTTTAATGCTTTTCATATTACGTCGCGATTGATCGGGGATTTGATTCGAAAAGTTTTTGATTTTTAAACGAAAACGTATTCACCCCCACTCTACGTTTTCCATAATTGGTATCAGAGCCATGTGGCTCTAGTTTTCAAAACAAATGGTTTTCAAAACCGAGTATGATCCATGTATCAATCTATCTGAAAAACGGGACTTAATATGAAAAGTATATTATTCTTAAAAGTCTAGTTTCTTAAATATCTTTGTTATACAAGCTTGAATAATGTCTAAAATTTGTCATATAAACTTACCTTAAAGCCTACCAAGTGTTATACCTTTTCGTCGGGTCAAAATATGAGTTTTTTGAAAAATCGATCAGACCAGCCGGTTCTGTTTGACAACAAGCCGGTGCCTTTATAGGAACAGCACCGGTTAGCCGGTTCTACAGTACATTTTTCAAAATTTTGTCAACTTCAAAAGCAAGTAAAATATAAACCGTAAATCCGTACGAGTCATGCCACCTACCGTTTCGAAGATAATTGAGTCTACTTTCTAATAGACTAGTTAGAGGAACTGAATATAGGTTTAAGTAAATCTAAATTTCAAAAATACCCTAAAGTGTCCAAAATTTCAAATTTCGTATTAACATAAAAACTCAAACTTTTGAGTCGGGCAACTTGGGTTGGTATCCTTTGAACATTAACACATTCCTCTTTAAAATTAAAGTATTTTGGTCATTAATCAAGCTTGGTATACATCGTCATACTCAAACACAAGGCGAAAATAATTTTTCGTATGATACGGTATACGATTAGTTGCTCTTGTTTGCATTGCTTGTATATATTGATTGTATGCCTATCTCTCATTGTATTTGAGCTTTCTTATTTGTGGAATATAAATGTCAACCGTGTCTTGTTTGTTTCCCCAATTGTATGTCAATTTAGATGATTAAAGAAAATAATATGGTTTCTAAAGGAGTGTTTGGGTTAATTCATATCTTTATCAAAAATGAATTTCCGTAAATGTTTTGTCATCCCATATTAGTAATGATATGAATATAATGTGTGATATGCTATATGATTACTTGTTTAATCTTATTTAGTTTCATTTACTCTTTGCTTCCTGTATGTGATCTTGTTATTTGAGATGCCATGATACTTGTGTATTTGTCATCTTCATATTTTTGCACAATAGGGCTTATGCTAGATCTCGTGCACCTTAAATAGGCATATATCTCTTCCTTTGAATTTGCTTTGTCAACTTCTCGCATCATCTCAATTCTTTTACAAAATCTTGAGAATAAGACCAAGTATGCTAGTAGAATGTCTACTTGTTTTCCTTGTTTTCATATTGTGGTTTTGTTTGCTTGTTTTTTCATAAGTTCTTGTTTGCCATGCTAGTTGCTCTTTTGTTTGTCTATTCCATGTTTTCGCCTAATGAAGATTATCCTATGCATCATACATCTTTTATAGGCACACATATATCTCTTTGTGTTTAATATATCAACTCTTGCATAACCTTAATATCATAGGAATTAAGTAAGTTAGTTAAGTATTTTTCTTATGCTTATGAAAGTGGTATTGGCAACTTGAATGTTTCATCTGAAATACTCAAGCAAAGATGAAATGTAATGATATCTAGTTTTAGTTTTAAAAGTATTTTTTCAAAATGGATCAAAGTAATAAATTATTGTTTTGGTTAATACGGGTCAACACTAGTGTTTGGCAAAACCCATAAAGAACGATTATGCGCTTCATTTTGACCAAGTGTGTCTTCAATATTTAAGCATGTATTTTTAGAATAAATTCCAGAAGCTCTTGCGAACTACTCTTTCACATATAACTTATAAATACCAAGTACTATATTACTAGGGAATTTCATAATCATATGAGGCCTCTCTAGGGTGTCGTATGGACGAGTTGTGGATTTACGATTTAAAGTGTCCTAGCTCCTCATACGTTCACTACATGACCTCTAGATTATGATATCCCGAACGATAGTATGATGACCCATTCAAAATTGTTTTATGAAAATATGGTCTCAATGGATTTGTAAAATACTTTTCTCAACTTTCTTTCAAAAGACAATTTTTTTATCATGGCGTTTTCGCCAAAATTCTAAATATTTTTTTAGAAAAATGGGGCATTTTTTCGTATGATACGGTATACGATTAGTTGCTCTTGTTTGCATTGCTTGTATATATTGATTGTATGCCTATCTCTCATTGTATTTGAGCTTGCTTATTTGTGAAATATAAATGTCAACCGTGTCTTGTTTGTTTCCCCGCTTGTATGTCAATTTAGATGCTTAAAGAAAATAATATGGTTTCTAAAGGAGTGTTTGGGTTAACTCATATCTTTGTCAAAAATGAATTTCCGTAAATGTTTTGTCATCTCATATTAGTAATGATATGAATATAATGTGTGATATGCTATATGATTACTTGTTTCATCTTATTTAGTTTCATATACTCTTTGCTTCCTATATGTGATCTTGTTATTTGAGATGCCATGATACTTGTGTGTATTTGTCGTCTTCATGTTTTTGCACAATAGGGCTTATGCTAGATCTCGTGCACCTCAAATAGGCATATATCTCTTCCTTTGAATTTGCTTTGTCAACTTCTCGCATCATCTCAATTCTTTTACAAAATCTTGAGAATAAGACCAAGTATGCTAGTAGAATGTCTACTTGTTTTCCTTGTTTTCATATTGTGGTTTTGTTTGCTTGTTTTTGATTCATAAGTTCTTGTTTGCCATGCTAGTTGCTCTTTTGTTTGTCTATTCCATGTTTTCGCCTAATGAAGATTATCCTAGGCATCGTACATCTTTTATAGGCATACCTATATTTCTTTGTGTTTAATATATCAACTCTTGCATAACCTTAATATCATAGGAATTAAGTAAGTTAGTTAAGTATTTTTCTTATGCTCTTGAAAGTGGGATTGGCAACTTGAATGTTTCATCCGAAATACTCAAGCAAAGATGAAATGTAATGATGTCTAGTTTTAGTTTTAAAAGTATTTTTCAAAACGGATCAAAGTAATAAATTATTGTTTTGGTTAATACGGGTCAACACTAGTGTTTGGCAAAACCCATAAAGAACGATTCCGCGCTTCATTTTGACCAAGTGTGTCTTCGATATTTAAGCATGTATTTTAAGAATAAATTCCGGAAGCTCTTGTTAATTACTCTTTCACATATAACTTATAAATACCAAGTACTATATTACTAGGGAATTTCATAATCATATGAGGCCTCTCCGGGGTGTCGTATCGACGAGTTGTGGATTTACGATTTAAAGTGTCCTGGCTCCTCATACGTTCACTACATGACCTCTAGATTACGATAGCCCGAACGATAGTATGATGACCCATTCAAAATTGTTTTATGAAAATATGGTCTCAATGGATTTGTAAAATATTTTTCTCAACTTTTTAACAAAAGGTCAATTTTTGATCATGGCGTTTCCGCCTAAGGTTTTAAACATTCTTAGTCTTGCTAAAAAAGGGGGAGGGGGGCGTTTCAAATATACTTCATTAAAATTATCTACACATTTTTGACAGTGTCATTTCATCTTGTCAATCCTCTATAACCACTAGTTCACCATCTTGCTCTCCATCTCTCAAACATCACTAGTGATATGCTTTCTATACTAGTTCACCATCTTGCTCTCCATCTCCCAAACATCACTAATGATATGCTTTCTATACTAGTTGTAAATATGACCCTTCCTTTGTTAATTTATCGTAACAACATGCTTTGCATACTCATGTGTTGATTATATGTTCTTGTTTAATTATTTGCTTTGTCATTATCTCAGTAATTAGGTAACAATTTGATTAATTGAAAAATGCATAAACCGTAGAGAGGTTTTATTTCATTTTTTCTATTTGTGTTACTAAATGTCAAGGAATAAACATGATTTACATGATGCTTGCATTAGAAGTAATTGTGTCTCTTATATGATGTCTTGTATGATCTCATTATTTTTCATTTTAATACATGGTGATTTTGATATGAATATGTCTAGGCTTGATAGTTCTTATTCCTTGTTGGCATTCCTTTATTCTATTCGTATGGCATTCTAGTTTATGCATGCTCAATCATAGTTTACATGATATTCTCATGTTTCTCCTTATATGTCAATGTTACATGATTTATTTGCTACTTGTGCACTCATATTATGTCAAAGCAATTTTTTTATATACTTGTAGAAGTTTAGGATCTTCTTTTTGAAACCTTATTGTTTTAATTAAGAACCAAAATCGACAAACAAGCGAATGAACAATACAACAAGGTTGATACTTATTTTTGACAAATGAACGAACTCAAATGCAATATGAGATCTCGTGCTTATTTGTTTCCTTCGTCGCAAATCTTTCGCATCATTGTTAGTGCAATTGTTTTTTTCTAATCTAAATGATCTTCTTTCTTATGCTTGTGTTTGGTTGAACTATTTGGAACATGCTCTTGTATGAATGTTTCTTTTTCTTGTATCATTTATGTTTGAATTCTTGAATGCTTGTTTGTTGTCTAAATTGCTTATGCTTGATCTTTATGCTAATCATGCGTCTCGATTGTCTATGTCTAGTATAGTGTAAAATCATATGTCCTAACCGTTGAATCTCTTCCATAAGACTAACTGTTTAAGCTAGTTTCAACTTTTTCCCTCCTCCTCTCTTAGCTTAAGAATTTTTCTAATTGTGTGTCTATTTGCGAACATGTTCTGTTTTTATATGTCTATATATGAGTTTGCTTGTTTAGTCCTTCGTGTGATAATACTTGACCAAGTTTCATTCGTATGTGTTGGTATGTTTGATCTATCATGTTGTTAAATGATATTCTTGCTCTTATTTTATGTAGGACTAACTCCTTTTGTGTAGGTTGGTAAAGATCATTTTTCTTCATCAAGTTAATTTTTCCTCTTATCATACACCAATCTATATCTCTCATTACATGTTCATACATGCAGCATACATTGTTAGGTGCTTGCATTGTCATCACTAAATATGTCTCATTCCATCTCTCTCATCACCTCTCCGAGAATCTCTCCAAGCAAACTATTGATCACTCCAAAGTCAACTCCACCACCTTTGACCTCACCTTGTCCCTAGTCACATCACTCCATGTCACATCACTTACTCCCTAATAATAGAAGTTGACCTCTAACATAATCTAATAATTAGATTCTTCCTAAACAAGTAAAAACAATGCATTAAAACCTTCTCAAAATTCTCTTCTTTTCTATCTACTAACACCCTAAATTCTATTCAATAACCGGAAAATTGTGAGGATCTTAATCCACAAATAAAACCGCGCGTCTGCTTCCTACAAAAGAATCATCCATGAACACCTTCATTTCCATGAACAATCCGCATCCAGCACCAAACACACACAACCAACAAACCCTACTGAGGAACTCACAACCAATACAACCCATGACGGTTAACCATCACCTTCCCACTAACTATCAGAATCAACTCAAGTCAAACTCAAACCATTCCTTTATAAATAAGTGCATCATTTTTGCCTCCTCTTTTTTCACCTCTCTCAGCAACAGAAACTACCTCTTGTGTTCTTACCTCTTCATAATGCCTCAAGAAAACAAACTAATCTAGAAACAAATACAAGAATTAGTGTTTAGGACGATGTTTGTTTGTCCAAACCAAAAACACCCACCTGTTCCGTCCTCCCTCATCAACCGATTATCTCCACCATTGGACTACACTTCACGAGCTCCACCAACTTCGTCCACCAATAATCACTCTCCACCACTAAATCTCCAACAACTAACCTCCAATGAAAATTGTTTGCTCTTCTAAGGTCAACATCCATCCCTCTATTGTCTTCGCTCACCCACCCAGCCTTTCCTAACAATCAACCCACCCCAAGACTCCCAACCTCACCGTAGCTATAAACCTTGCTCCCCATTAACACTCTTCTGTTCTCTACTTCCATCATCTTTTTCCATCTTTCCTTGATTTGGCTAGATGATCTCCACCATCAACAACAAATCCATCACCTTCCTAGACCATCCCTTGCAACCATTGAACGTTTGTAGAAATAATAGACCACCACCTATTCTCCCATTAGAACTCTACTTTTTCTTTTTCGCCAAAACTGAACCGGCAGTTAGAACCAAACACTAAGAAGCAACCATCAAGTTCCTCATCTCCCTCCACCAACTACATAGGCATCTCCAGAGTCATCCACCATATCACCATAAAAGCTCACTTCCTTATTGTTCATAAGCCAAATGAATTTCATAATGAATATGTCGCACCCATTCTCAACAATGTCCTTACAATCTCTAACAACCTCTCGCCACAAAAAATAACCTCAGATGCGATGGCGACAGTAGTAGATTATACTCTTTTTGACATTAAATTTTTTTTTTAACTTTGTCTATTTTAACTTTTCTAAGAGATTGACTCATTGAAAACTACATATTCGGCAATATCTATTTTAGAAAGCATAAGTCATTCTGTTTTTAATATGACTTCCTCCAAAAGAGGAAAATTACACTAAATTTATCTTTATGTATTTTAAGCATATATGGTCATGCTTACTCATTCGAAGGATGAAAGTTTGCATCATTCATTTTTCTGGCTCATCTTGACGTCCTCGAGCAAGGGGGAGCTTCCGTCGTGCTTTTATAGCACTTTTTGGCTTGTATATATTTTAACTTCGTCCAATGTCGAATCTAGTTTTGTCACTTAATCTCTTTATGTTTGGTAATTTTTTTCTTAATCATATTTTGACAGGCCAGTCGAACAAGGGGTCAGCGCACGTTCGCAAGGGGAAATGCATGCATTCATCAATCATCATCGTTACTCTTCGGAATCAAGAGGCCCATCTCAAGCTAATCTTCTTCATCTTACATAGTTTTTTATATGTTTAGTACATGTTCAACGAACCTAATCGCGTTTTAATAGATACACAAGTATCTAATTTGATCCGTGGATCCGCTATAGACCAAGCGACATTTACCTAGAGGAATGACACACAACATAAGGGGTTAGAGTAGACTATTTATAACTTCACTACATGAGCGATAGCAAAACTCGCCTTGTCGGGAGAAATGAAAGGTTAAACTCCAAGGACACACCACCCTTTATTGTTGACAAAAGGGGGAGAAGGTGTAAACGGAGAAGGTAAAATGTAAAAGGTATTATGGGGATATAAGTAACTTTTACATTTACTAAATATATTACGTTTACATATTTTGTCATCATCAAAAAAGGGGAGATTGTTATGCAAATATTACGGTAATTAACTCTACATTCTCGTTTGTGTTGGATAATGACAAAATTGTGACTTGTAATCATATCGTTTAAAATGTACAAGTACATCGTACATCATATTGTATGTCCCAACATACAACAACACCTCTTGACCGTCTCGAATCCTCGTAATGTTTACAACACAGTTACGTACATGTATGTTATGTTGCATTATGATCAACACGCATTTCACATTTGCATCTACAAGTATTTTATTTAAACAAAGTAAACATTATTTTGACAAGCACATCAACTAGACATTTTACTTTAACTAAAGTTACTTACACTTAAATATACAAGAATACTTTTTTACTTTTTCGGAACAAAGAATACGTAACAATGATTTCTTTACATCATCTCGCATTACATCATACAAATCTGGGACAAAAAACATTTTCCAAGATTTACATAAGATCCTTACATCAGTAAACATTTGCGCGCAACAATCAAAATGATGGATTTTGTTAACTGTTGCCGTGCCTTTGGGTTTTACAAGCCGGTGCCCTTACTGTTAGCCGGTGCCTATAGAAACGGCCAGTGCACAATTCAGCATTTCTTCACATAAATAAGAGGAACCTTTCCCACTCTGATTTTCATCACTAAAAACACTCGTTTTTCACACCTTATTACACAATCACGTTCTCTCTAGTTTTAGGACATGTTAGATATGTTTAGAAAACACACTCATTAATCACTTTCATTTTGCATATGATCATAATGCTCTAACATTCATTTTGTTGTAAAGCCTACTTCTATGATTACCACCAAAGGGCCCCCCAAGCCTTGAAGATCTGCATTTCCATCCCACCACCAAGCATATGACATATGAAGATCTACATAATATCAGAGATCTCATCATCATCAGTCATGGCCATTTGAAAGCCTTCCCATTAATGGAAAGTTTATTAGATTAGCATTTGTATCCATTAACATAATTGGTCTTTGATCATCATTGTAACATATTTTGTATCACCAAATAGGATTAGATGGTTTATATGTGTTTTGTGCCCATAAAACACACTGATTTGTTTGTGTGGGTTTTGGAGTTGGTGGTCTACCTGTGTTAAGGCTGCGTATCTACATTTTGAGTATCGGATAAAGTGTAAGCCATGCATGTTGGTTTGCTACCCCGGTGTGTAAGAACTCGGTATTTAGCTTTGTACCCGACAAGTGTAGCCAACGTTGTGCTGTAAGTTTTCCCTCTCCACCAAGAGGGAGCTTGTTATCTAGTGAAGTAACTCTCAGTTGGGTACTCTTTGGGAGTGGAGTGATGGCCGAGAGGAGCTCCGTGACCGAACCAACTATAAATCATCGTGATCCAGGTTATTGCATTTCACTCTTACACCCATCTTTACGCATTACACTTATATACATTTAGTCTATTACATTATACAGCTTGCATAATATGGCCTGGTGTAATGTTCATATGTGAATCATTACATGCATCGCAGTAGTCTAAACAACTCTTCTCTAGTTGCAGAATAAGTTACAGGCTTATACGGTGAGCTTGTGTTTAGACAATGTTTACTGTACTTCTGATGTTTTATGATTGTCGTTTGTGACACTTGGTTATTCTTGCTGTGACTTTCATATACAGACATACTATGTTTGTACTTTTCATATTACGTACGATGATCTGATCGGGATTTGATACGAAAAGTTTTTGATTTTTAAACAAAAACGTATTCACCCACATATAAAGAAACATCACTACCCCCCCCCCTTTACGTTTTCCACATGCTAGTCTATTGTACCCCTTGAATTCTGTGAGAGCTATCGTCGCTTTCACAGTGTACCTCGTTGTTGTAGTTGGCACTCTCCATAGGCAGTTCCTTGTCACTGAACCACCTTATAGTTCAAATCCGATGTTTATCATGTATATTAAACATATATTTGTGTTCAGTCAGCAGGAAAGAATTCTTGTTAAAGCGGTAACAACCCTACAAAGCAATAGAGAAACAATTAGTAAATAAAATGTTTAGTAAAGCAACAAAATAACTACAAGTATGTACCTTTTGTCTATCTGTAATGAAGGTGACGTTTATATTGGCTTCCAGTTCTAAATCATCTCCAAGACATGATAAGAACCATGTCCATGATTCTTTGGATTTCAGAATTCAAATCAATACTCTATAATTGCACATAGATAGATTCCATTATTAGCATATACACTCACAGCTGTTAACAATTGACCTAGATAATTCCCTTTCATAAAAGCCTCATCCAATCCTATTAACTGTCTCCCAGAGGCCCTAAACCTATCTTTCAACGCACCCAAACACACATAGATTCTTTTAAACCTTCTAACATTTTCATGTGGATTGTGAGCCTAAACACATCCATCTTAACTGTTGTGTTTGGGTTAGCCTTCTTTAAAGCATGACAGTAATCCCAGAGTAGAGCATATTGTTGTTCTTGATCACCCCTAAGATGAACCTCCACCTTAGCTTTTGCTCTATAAGCTTTGGTCTTGGACACACCCACTTGAAACTGTTTTTGCATATGTTCTTGTACTACTTTAATTGGTATTTGAGGGTTAGTGTGAAGCAGATCTACAACATGTTATGATAGAAAAGTAGATGTGCAGGCTCTTATCTCTCAACTAAAATTGTGCCAATAAACAATGTCATTCTTTAATGTCCTCACCACCCACTTTAAATTATCCCTAACTAAAATATACACCTTCCAAAGGCACTCTCTTTTGTCCACATCCACCAATTTGACACTTTTACCCTTCAATTTTTTATTCCCTTGTGATACACTATTTCCTGTCTCTTTACCTACAGCCCTACATGCATGTGAAAGATTCCTTTGTGATACACTAATCCCTGACTCAACTACATGTGCCTTTACATTAGCTGGAGTCTTTCAGTGTCATTTTCCATAATATACCAATAATCTCATCTTCTTGCTTCAACAGCATAAGCCCAAAATTCTGCTTTTGCTAATTCCTGTTACCAAATACTTGTCCCAAAAATAAGGTATTCCACTATGACAGACATTGAGTTGACCACCATTTTTTCTTAAATTTCCTACAGCGACTAATACACTCCTTGTAAGTACTACTAAGCAGTATTCCAAATCCCCCCCCCCCCCCCCTTCGTGATATCACTATCAAAATGAATCAAAACAATCCCACTACCTCTAAGCTTTATTCTTACAAGATCTACAATAGGTGTTACAGTTTGTTCAGCACCTATTACTTGAACCACTACAAAGTAAAACCTCCATGTATTACTACTTCTCTTCTGCCTCATCAATTACATCTACACCCCCCATCCAACATGAAATCTTCCCTATCATTACCCTATACCTCTACAATCCATCCTGCCTCCATTGAAACAACTCATCACTGCCTCATTCTCATTCTCATCATCTGCATTCACATTCTACATTCATGTTCCTCATCAACCATTCTACAACTCTATGAGTTCGCATTCTCATTATTGTTCCATCTACATATACTTTATAATGCATCCAAATTCAAATTCTCACTGTATCTAATAGCCTCCAACGCAAACATGATCATCTAATGTATAATCAATTCACAATGTGATTGTCTGTTCTTACATGCTACATTCCCCATCGTACACATCAGATTTATACTTACCCAACCTAATGCTAAACTTTGCTACTCCCAACCAAATTCACATATCATCTTACACCACACTAGACTCTCCAACATCAGCTCAACAATTATCCAACCTAAGCTAACCTTTTGCTACTCCCCAACCATCAAGTGCCAGTTCAACAATACTCATCATCTAACCCTCTATCTCAACAGTAACTTAAATGGTGATAAATACTGATAAATCAACACACTGGTCAAGCCATATTTCTACAAAAAACCTCCCTACATACCTACATTTTGGCCACTAAGGAATATTAAAATTCACAACTGACAAACACTAACTCACATCAACCAACACCAACTTAAAGGCCTTAAAACCATAATCTATACCTTTTGTTAGGCATTTGTAGTGATAAAACATAGTTTATTTAGGATCATTAGACCCCTAATCTTAAGAAACATCATGCAGTTCACCAACAATTGAAGGGTCCACATCAATGTTTGTACTACGGTACTGTCACTTTCCTCAAACATACATCTTTTTTTGGTAAATGATCGACGAACTTATCTCCCTCCAGATGTCATACTTTATTAGAGAACAAATTATTTTTCCCCAAGCTGCACTCACAAAATAACAAAATCAATTAGTTTAACAATGTAGTATACCACACTTACATATGGCAATAAAAAAGCAAAAATCTTACCATAAACTTGGACTGGATCAAAATGAAAGCCTTCCTTTCTAAAATACTCTTTCAGATGTAAATTAGAAGGATCAATTACATACGAAGGTAGATAATCGTCTTCCATCATTGAAAAACTATGCCACAAACAATTTAGACAGGATACAATCATTGAACACCAGCATGCATTTAAACAACAACCGACTCAAGCATTAGGGTTTTTATTTTTTTTTTTAATGAATGGTGTTTTGGGGTGTGAGTTGACTTATGAGTGGGGTAGATGGGACCGGTCGTTAAAATTAGTTGGGGGTTGATTGGGTTAATTAATAAATGGGGTGTTTAATCGGGTTGGTAAAAAAGGGGTGTTTGACTGAGGGTATTAAATAAATGAAAGAATGGAATGGACGAAAAAGCCCTCGCATGTGTTGCACGTGTGTGGGCCCAAGATGGACAGACTAACGACGTTAGGGCAGAGGGACCAAAAGTGGAACCAAACTACGAAAATACGGACGTTTTTTGCAATTTCGAAAGTCGACGGATCAAATCTGCAATTTGGCTAAACTAAAAGGACCATTTTTGCAATTAACTCGCACCCATATTTGTTCGAACGAACCTCAGCTTCATGTACTTTATAACCATCAAATCAGATATCTACTACTTTGTTTCTCGCAAAACAAAAACCTACCCCATTCACTTATAAGATAAATATTGAAACAGACACCAATTCAATTCTGAAACACTTCGAGGGACAAACAATACGACTAAACGTTGACACGCACCCGGGCCGAATATAGCACCTAATCCGTCCGCCAGTTTCTTTTTCTTTCTATCTTAACCAAAACAATAACTTTCCACCTAAGTCTTGATGAGCTCTTGATTGTCTTCTGGCTTGGAAAAATCACGGTCGGATGTTGTTTTTGTATTCTATTTTAAATAGATTCGAGAATGAGATTCTCATATAACAACACGCTGAGATCTTTACTCACTTCATATACGTGTTACGAATAATTCACAGATCTAGTGTATATGTGGGTTGAAGAAGATGAATAATTCGTGTTTGTTGGTTTTTGATTAAGAGGTGGAACATGTGATAAAATTCCAACATTGACAGCTATGCTTGATATGATTTCTTGGGATAAAAAAATATGAGGTATGTCATGCATTTTCAGCAGCGGTTGCCGGAGCGGCGAACCAACACACGGATGGCCCAGAGATATATTTGTTTTATTTTAGGTTTGGTTTGTGGCAGATCCGGCGAACGCATATCTAACGAATGCAACAGATTCGTTGAGCTGCGTTTTCGTAAGTCAAAAACAATCAGAGAATGACGCGTCATGTCCGACTTAAATGGTTAGTGAATGGAGATCTGAACCTTTCTATATACAACAAAAGATATAAAAAGAAATTTTACATTGGCTACTTATAGGGGTGCTCTTGGTTGGGTTGAGAAACAAAATTTTTTATTTTAGTTTATACGAAATTTGTGGTCAATTTGATTTATTGAGATTCATGGTGGAAAAAATCTGGAAAGGCATTAAAGATATGAATTTTGTTTTAGAAAAATAATAAATTAAAAGTGGAAATTAATATACAAAAAGAAATTAAAAGAAAAAGAAGGAAAAATAATAGTATAGATGTTTTTTTTGTTGTGTCTATATATGTACAGGAACAAAAATACCCTCACATTTGACATCAACAGTTGTCAAAACTAACAGTTTGGACTCTCAAAGTGCTTATGGGGTTTCGACAAAAAACGGGACTGATCCTTTTACATTTTAAAATCTATTTGATCAAAACCGTTAAACCCCGTCAAACCATAAAGGACCAAAAAATTGTAGTTAACTCATATAAAATATAACAAAGTTTAAGGCTTTAAATCTATTGAGAGTTTATTACAATCATTTGGGCCCTTGGAGGTTAAGTTAGTATTCCTATATTTAAGGGTTCGAAAACATTTTAAAAAAAATTGGTTTATACAGTCTTAAAGGCTGTGATACGTTAAGCTTCCAGCTTTTCAGCTCCAACATTTTTGAAACTAGAACCCAAAGTGCGCAGCAAATACCAACCCAACACACAAACCACCAAGACAAAAAAAAAACAAACATATATTAATTCAGAAGCTAAACAGTGAAACAAAACGTATCACTTTTAGAACTACAAACCCACAAACTTTTTAAAATTTAACAAAAAAGAAATACCATCCAAACCACAAGGACAAAAAATGTAGTTAACTCAATTCTATTTGATGCTAAAGATCTATATAATCAAATGAATAAATAATTAAAAATGTGTAACTCACATTATTCGGTTCGGTTTTGATCCAATTTGAATTTAGTTCGAATAAACCGAACAACCTGATAACCAAACCGATGAACATGCCTACCGTGATGTAATTATAAGCTCTTTTAGGCTAAATATTATAATTTCACTTTTTAAGCCCAAGGTCCATCTTTCAGTCACCAAGTCACGTTAATGCTAAGGGTGTTCACAATTCGGATATTATTCATTGGAAAAGAACCGAACCAGATAAAGTCGAATTAAATTTGTAACGACTGAATTTTCCTTTGGATTTCTTCTCAGCTTCATCTACTATACAAGAAAGCCCTAAAACAAGGCTAAGTAAATTAGAATCTGAACTTTTTAAAATCATTTGCAACTTATAATGAATTTTTCTTCTTTGAAGTTAGGTACAATCAATAATTTCCTATTTCTATAGTCTAATATTACAGTATTGAAATTTCTATATTGTTGATGTTTATATGCTAGCTGCACTAAATTTCAAGTCATATGATATATTACTTCAAACAATTTTCAAGTCATATGATACATTACTTCAAATTATGTATTTGAAATAGACCCTAATGTACTAACATTGCTAACCCTTTACTCTCATCGTTTTGACTTGACGATTTATAAACCAACACATATAAAACATGGATGGTATGTTGATGCATAGGACACATTAAAATATAATTATAATCACTTGTATCATATTATATTTTATACGAGAAATCCACATTAGTTTTGCAAAAGCCCCAAATATATTTTTGGATCGATGTAGTCAAAGTACCATGGCTGATTATGGATAGATCAATGGTCTTTGGTCATACGTCTATAGCTTCTAGGTAACTTTCAAATAAAAGAATTAGTGGTGCAGTTATAGAATTTTTAGTTTTCTTGTTTACGTTTTGAAATTGGTTGAATGCGTATGATAAAGCTGTTAAGTTCATTAAATAATAATGTATACTTGAACTTGTTAGAGTGTTGTATTTGTCTCAAATTTGCACTGTTTGGTGTTTTCCATGAAATGCAAAATGAACAAATTTTTACGCTTAAAATACTTTTGTAAAATTTGATTATCGCCAAAAACGTCTAGTCGGATTTTCTCTCTTAACTGAGAAACTATATCATACTCACTATGAACTACATCATGTTACCCAGCAGGAATGATGAAATGTAAATCGAGGCAGAAGGACATGGAATAGGATAGCGGAAGTGCAGATCCCAAAGTAGACCAGGCATATGAAAATGCAACGTCAAAATATACACATGGAAGCTGCCCGAATTTACCAACAAATCTGAACTCAATGGGTGCTAAGCGTAGAGAATATAGGGAGAGGTCCCATGTCCGGAATCATTTCACAAAGTGTTGTAACTGCATCACTAAAATAAAAATTAAATAACTTCGCACACCTAAAACTTCATATATATGAAAGTACCCTAAGAAAGCTATAAGAGTATGACCCCAACTACCACTTGATCTATCCATAATCAGCCATGGTAGATATTGACCTACATCGATTCCAAAAATATACTTTGGGGCTTTTGACAAAACAAATGTGATTGTCGCGAAATAAAATAAAATATGCACAAGGATTATAAAATTCAACTTTTAATGTGTCCCTATGCTTCAACTTACATCCGAAATGTAACATCTATATGATGTTTTGGTTTATAAATCTTGGGGGGCGTCCAAGCTCAAACGATGAGAGTAAAGGGTTTATGCAATTAAACATGACATTCAAACAGATTTAGAAGTAATGTCATCGACCATGAACTATAGAAAATCTGTTGAATAAAATATCATAGACTTTGAAAATCTAGTGCAGCTAAACACAATAAAACGCTTCAATCAATATAGAAATTCATGATACTGTGAATATTACTAAAAGAAATAGAAATTATGATTACCTAACTTCAAAAGAAAATCATAAAAGTTGGCAAATGATGATGAAAAAGTTCAATTAAAATTTACTAGCCTTTTTTTACTTTTATAGTAGATAACGGAGAAAACAAAGGAAATTCAGCTCGTTTACAAATTTAATTCGACTTTATCTGGTTCGGTTCTTTTCCAATGAATAATATCCGAATTGTGAACACCCTTAGCATTAACGTGACTTGGTGACTGAAAGATGGAACCTATGCGGCTTAAAAAGTGCAAATTGAAAATATTAGAGCCATAAAAGAGCCTTATAATTTACATCACTGGTAAGGGCAATGTTCCTCGGATTGGTTATCAAGGTTCGTTCGTTTATTCGAACTAAATTCAAATTGGATCAAAACCGAACCGAATAATGTGAGTTACACATTTTTAATTATTTATTCATATTGATTTATATATTCTTATAACAATCAAATAGCATTGAGTTAAACTACATTTTTTTGTCCTTGTTGGTTTGATGGAGTATTCCCTTTTGGGTCTACACTTTTCAAAAAGTTTCTGGTCATCTTAAGTCAATCAAAAGCTGATACTTTTGTTTCATATCCTAGTCTAAAAATAATGTTTTTTTTTGTCTTGTGGGTTTGTAGGTAGGGCAAACTTATTTCACTTTTGGTTCTAATTTTCAAAATGTTTGGACTGAAAGTGGAACAAAAGCTAACCACTTTAGCGAGGCGACTAACAACACCACAATTTTTTTAAAAATTGGAACCCAAAAATGAAATACTCACTAAACCCAAAAGGCCAAAATTGATAATAAACTCAATAGAATCTTAAGCCTAAAACTCTTATATTTATAAGACAGTTACCCCTACATTTTTCAATGCTCCTTAATGGTTTGCCGGGTTTAACGGTTTTGGTCAAATAATTTAAAATGTAACGGATCCAGTCCGTTTTTTGTCGACCCGTAACACCTTTGATCCAAACGTTAGTTTGACCAACTTTGATTGTCAAATGTGAGGGTATTTTTGTCCTTTCACATATATAACACAACAAAAAACACATTATATTATTTTTCTTTTTTCTTTTAATTTCCTTCTTATTATATTAATTTCCACTTTTAATTTATTATTTTTCTAAAACAAAATTCATATCTTTAATGCCTTTCCAGATTTTTTCCACCATGAATCTCAATAAATCAAATTAGACCACACAAATAAACGAAACCACATAAAACAAAAAAAAACTATTGTATTCCTCACCCAACACGACAAGAGCCCACCCGTCAACAAAAAACCATTAAAATTTCATATATAATCAATTGTTAAAAGAAATATAATACCATATACCCCAACATCACCCATTTAAGAACGAACAAACACATCGATCTTATTTTACTTACGAAAGACGCAAGCCCCAAAGAATCTGTTGCATTCGTTAGATATGCGTTCGCCGGATCTGCCACAAACCAAACCTAAAATTAAACCAAATAAAACACCTCTGGCCGACCGTTGTATCGCCGCCCGGCCCGCCTGGCACTAACAATGATGACACCTACCTCATATTTTTTTAACCCAAAATCACAATCAAGCATCTAATGAAATTTAATTGCACATCCACCTGTACACAAAAACCAACCAAACCACGAATTATTCATCTTCTTACAAACACCCACATATACACTAGATCGTTGACATAGCGTAAACACGTATAATCAATGAAATTCAAAGACCAGAGTTTTTATAAAACTACATTCTCAGATCTATCGTAAAAAATAAAACAAACACTCCGACCCGTATATTTTCCAAAGAGCCGGCGAGCAACACCACAACTAGACATCAAGACTTAGGTTGAAAGTTATATGTTTAGGTTAAAGATAGAAAAAATAGCAAACAAAGAAACTGATAAGTGGTGGGTATAATGTTTGCGAGAAGCAAAGTAGTAGATATCTGATTTTGATGTGTTTATAAAGTAACAGTGAAGCTGAGAGTTCGAATTCGAACAAACTATGGGTGCAGAGTTATTTCGCAAAAATGGTCCTTTTAGTTTCTCTCAGTCCAAATTGCAGGAGTACTTTTTTTATACTTTTTTTATTTGATCCTTCTGACTTCGAAATTGCAAAAAAACCGTTCCGTATTTTCGAGTTTGGTTCCACTTTTCCGCGGGTCCCTCTCGCCCTAAACGTCGTTATCTGTCCATCTATGGGCCCTCACACCGTGCTACACAATGCAGGGCTTTTTCGTCCTTCCATCATTTCAATTTACTTTAATACCCTCAGTCAAACACCCCTTTTTTACCAACCCGATTAAACACCCCATTTATTAATTAACCCGATCCAACCCTCAAATAATTTACCCCGGTCCCATCTACCCATCCCTCATAATCAACTTCCACCAACAACACATACATTAAAAAAATAACCAACCCTAATCTTAGGTCCGAGTGTATATAATCATCATTCACAATTCGATCTGCCAAATCTAAATTGTCACTGTTAGAGCCATAAGCTTTCGAATTATGTAAGACTATTATCTGCCTCTCGTATGTAATTGATTCCTTCTAATTTATCATACTGAAAGAGAATTTTAGAAAGGAGGCAACTCATTTTGATCCAGGTCCCAAGGGTTATGGAATAAGATTTTTGGTTTTTTATTGTCCATCGTAAGTGTTGTTAAAACTACATTGTTAACTAATTGATATATTTTTACTTGTACACACTCACGCTGGGAAAAATAATTTGTTCTCTATAAAGTGACAATCATGAGCAGTGGAAAAGTCATCAACACAGTATCCCAAAAAAGATTGTATGTTTTGAGGAAAGTGAAGTTACAGTAGAACAACATATGAATTGGGGACCTCTATCAATGTTGATTGAACTGCATATTGTATTTCTTCAAGATTTGAGTGAGTACATGACACCTAAAATAACTTAAGTTTGTCAAACAACAACAAATTGCCTAACAAAACGTCTTAGATAATGGTTTTAGGCCCCTTTAAATAAATTGTGATTAGTTATGAGTTCATGTTTGATAACTATATAGATGGCACAAATGAAAGGCTAGTATAGAGGTTTATAGTAGAATATTGGTTGACTAGTGTTGCATTCATAGTATTTTTATCACCCATCTAAGTGCTACTGTGAGATAGGGAGGGGTTTAGATGATGATTATTGTATGAATTCGCACCTGTCGGTTGGGAGTAGCAAAAGTATAGCATTAGGTTGGATAAATGAAGCTGATGTTGGAGAGTCTAGTGTGGGTAAGAATGACAATGTGAATGTGGTTGGGAGTAGCAAAAGTTTAGCATTAGGTTGGGTAAATAAAGCTGATGTAGATGGGAATGTGCATGAAGAACAGACAATCAATGTGAATGATTATACAATAGATGACATGTTTTGAGGTATAAGATTATAGATGAAAGAATGTGAATTTGGATGATTATACAGTATATGTAAGATAACATGAATTAGAATAGCGAATATAGAAGAGAAGTGCTAGTGAGAACAAGAATGATAAAGAGTGAATGCAGATGATGAGAATGAGAATGCAGATGCTGGGGTGGGAGTATGAGTTCAGAGATGATGTAGAGGTATAGGTAATGCTAGGGAATGATTTCACTGTGTATCAGGAGCAATGTAATGATGACGCAGAAGTAAACATGGAAGGTTATACTTTTAGTGTAATCAACAGGAACAAGTGCTGAACAAAACTATAACACCTAATTAAGATTTTTGCATAGATAAACAGCAGACACTAATAAGACGTTGTGGGATTTTGATTCATTAGATAGTGAACAAAATAGAACACTTTATGACTGCTAGTATTTCAAGGCGAAGGAGTCTCTCTTAGGAACAAAATGGATAAGAAAACAATTGAGTGGCGTCAATCATGTGGTATAGGTGACATATCCTTTTATGTATGGACAAGAATTTGCTAACAAGGAATTAGTGACAAAACAGCCGAAATGATAAGGTTATGCAGTTGAAACAAGAAGAAAGATTGGAACTTATGCGCAAAAATTTGACACTGAAGAGACCTCCAAGCTAAATGTAAAGCTATGTACTATTGAGTCCTGATTATGGGGTTTCCGACAAAGGACAGTCTAATCACAACATGTAGGCTGTAGGTAAAGAGACAGGAAATAGTGTATCACAAGGGAATAAAAAATTGAAGGGTAAAAGTGTCAAATTGGTGGATGTGGACAAAAGAGAGTGCCTTTGGAAGGTGTATATTTACTTAGGCGATAAATCTTAAAGTCTGGGATGGTTGGCGGACATTAAAGAAGAGATCATTATATGTCAACAAAGTAGGGGCCGATAAGAACGAGACACAGCACATTAACTCTTTTGCTATCACAACATGTTGTAGATCTGCTTCACACTAACCCTCAAACTTCTAATTAAGCAGTACAAGAAAACAATCATGCAAAAACAGTTTCAAGTCGGGTGTGTCCAAGACCCAAAGCAATAGAGCAAAAGCTAAGTGGAGGTTCATCTTAGCGGGTGATCACAAGACAACAATATGCTCTACTCGTGGGATTACTGTCATCTTCAAGAGAAGCTAACCCGAAACACAACAGTAAAGATGGAGTGTGTATAGGGCTCCACAATCCCCACATGAAAAATGTTAGAATTTTAAAAGATAATCTATGTGTGTTTGGATGCCTTAGAAAGATAGGTTTAGGGCCTCTGAGACAGTAATAGGATTGGATGATGCTTTTTATGAAAGGGCATTGATCTAGGTCAATTGTGTAACCAGCTGTTAGAGGTATATCGCTAATAATGGAATCTATCATTCGTAGCATTTGGGTATGGTTGAATCTGAATCCAAAGAATCACTGGGCCAATGGATTCTCTTATCATGTATCTTGGAGATGATTTAGAAACTGGAAGCCAATGATGAAAAACCGTCAACCTTCATTACAGATAACAAAAGGTACATACTTACTAGCCTATTTTGAGGTTTGCTTTACTAAACATTTTATTTCTACTAATTTTTCTCTATTGCTTTGTAGGGTCTGATACCAGCTTTAAAAAGACATCTCTTTCCTGCTGCTGAAACCACACAAATTTTATGAAGTAGAACCCATGATACATGAAACATGGATTCTGTACCTATAATGGTGGTCAAGACAAGGCAACATCGCTATGGAAGTGACTGCCCGACTACACACACTAGGTACACTTTGACAAGAGAAAAAGACGAATCAAGGTGTAAACAGATAGAACTAGCATGTTGAAAACGTAAAGGGGGGGGGGTGAATACGTTTTGTGTTTAAAAATCAAAAAACATTTTCGATATCAAATCCCTGATCAACTAGCACGACGCGTAAAATATGAAAACAGTAACACAAAACACTCTTCCATGTGCCTATCATGAAATGCATAAAAATTCCAAGTAGTCACAACACAAATCATAAACATAAGAGTACACTTAAACAATAGTCCTAAACACAAAGCTCACACGACTAAGCCTTAACTTTTCTGCAACTACAAATGTTTGAGAAACAATGTGATGCATTCATGATCACAATCAACATACAACAAGCATATTATGCAAGCATAAATGTAAAGACATAAATGTAAATAAGTGTAATGCAAGATGTAAGAGGAAATGCAAACCGACACATACATAATTTACTACGTGGTCGGTCACGGAGCTCCTCTCCGCCCTACTCCACTCCCCAAGTACCCAACTTGAGAGTTACTTCACTAGATACAACAAGACTCCCTTCTGTGGAAAACGAAAATCCGATTTACACAAACCGTTGCAATAACACTCTTTTTCGGTACACAAGCTAAATTACCGAGTTCTTACACACCGGAGTAGGAACCAACCCATCATCGCTTACACTTTAATCCCGATACAAAGCTAGATACTCGATCCTTACACACCAGGTAGAACGCAACCCACAAACCCAACACACAAATCAGTGTTTTATGGCACAAACCACATAAAACCACCTAATCCTATTTGGTGATACCAAAAGATCGATTAACAAATGAGATCCCCCAAGACACCATATTCTAATTGCATACAATTGCCCTAAATCTAAATAAACTTTCATTAACATGGGAAGGCTTCAAATGGATGGATAAAAGATGATGCAATATCCTCTAATTACTGTAGATCTTCATATGTATATGCAAGGTGGGGCACTGGAAAATGGCAGAGATCTTCAAGGCTTGCTTATGATGAATCATCATAGAAGTATTCTTACAACAAATGCAAAGATAGAAGCATATGATCCATATGCAAAATGAAAGTTGATCTAATGAGTGTGTTCTAACATATCTAAATGGTTCCTAAAACTAGAGAGAAAGTGTGTGTACAAAAGGGTGACAAACGTGTGTTTTTTGCTGATGAAAAATCCAGACGTGAAAGGCAATCCTCTATTTATAGGACAAAAGCTGAATGGCCCCGGGCTAAAAGGCAGCCGGCTAACAGTAAGCGCGCAACCGGCTTGAAACCAAAGCACCGCCAACATAACAAAATCCAAATTTTGATTTGCAAAATCTTGAATAGATCTTATGTAAATCTTGAAAGATTTTGTTTCCAGATTAGATGAGTAAGTCAGATGTAGAAAATCATTTTCTATTTATTTTCCAAAAGTAAAAAAGTAACTTGTATATTTAAAGTGTAAAAGTAACACTTTTGTAAAGTAAAAATGTCTAGTTTGAAGTGCTTGTCAAAATAAGTTTACTTTTTTAAATAAAATACTGTGATCATAATGTGAACAGACGTTTGATCATAATGCAACATAACAAACATGTACGAACCTGTGTTGTAACATACGAGGATTCGAGACGTCAAGAGTATGTTGAGATGTATGATGGGACAAAAAATATGATGACGAGTAACTTTACAATTAACGTAATGTATTACAAGTCACAATTTTGTTCATACTATCTAAGAAACGCACACGACAATAGTGATCCTAAATACCGTACTATTTGCACTAACAATCCCCTTATTTTGATATGACACAAAATATGTAAAACCGTAAATTATCTAGTAACTGTAAAAGTTACTATTATCCCCAATAATACCTTTTACATTAACACATTCTCCCGTTTAACACTCTTCTCCCCCCCTTTTGTCGAAACAAAAGGGTGTTTTCCTTGGAGTTTAACTTCATTCTCTCCCCGAAAAGGCGATTTTATGCATCAATCCCTAGTGAACGTTTAATAGCTACTCTAACCCCTTATCGTTTGTTGCATCTCTAGGTAAAATGCGTCCCTGGTCTGTAGCGGATCCACGGATCAAATTAGAAAGCTGTATCTATAAAACGATTAGGTTCGTGCAACATAAAAATATAAAAACTATATGATGAAGAAGATTAGATGAGATGGCTTGATTTCGAAGAGTAAGAATGATGATGAATGCATGCATGCTCCCCCTTGACGAGTGCTCCCCCTTGTTCGAGGCGTCAAAATATGATTAAGAAAAATTACAAATAAAAATTAGTGCAAAACTAGATTCGTCCTTGGACGAGTAAAATATATACAACAAAGTGCTATAAAAGCACGACGGAAGCTCCCCCTTGCTCGAGGACGTCAAGATGAGCCAGAAAAATGAATGATGCAAACTTCATCCTTGAATGAGTAAGCCATAGACCATATATGCTTGAACCTACAAAAGAAAATTTAGTGTAATTTCATCTTTTGAGGAAGTCATATAAAACAAGATGCAATATGATTCTCTAAAACTAGAATGCAATATGATTTTCCAAAAGAAACTCTTAGAAAAGTAAAATAGAAGTAAAATAATGTCAAAGGAGTATAACCCAACTTTCTTGCATCATCGAGGTTATTTTTAGTGGCGAGGTATGGTCTAACGAATTGGTAAGGACATGTTTGAAATGGGCACGCATTTTCATCTTACGAAAATTTCATATTGGGCTTAGTGACAACATAAGAAGAGAGCTTATGGGATATGTGGATGACCTCGAGACTCCTATAGTATTGTTGGAGGGAGATGAGGAAAGTGTTGGTTCTAAACTCCGAGTGGTTTAGCAAAAGAGCGCGCCACATAGAGTCTCCATGGGGAGAATAGGAGGTGGCTTATTTACAAACGTTCAATGGTTGCAAGTAAGCCTGGTCTAGGAGGTGAATGATTTTTGGTTGATGGTGGAAGATCATCGAGCTAATCAAGGAAAAGAAGAAAAGATGATGGAGCTAAGAGACCAAGAGTTCAATGGGATACACAAGGTGTAATTAGCTTACCGGTGAGTGTGCTTGATGTTGAGTAGAGCGGGTGGAGGCGCAAGACACATCAAATAGACAGGAAAGAGTTGACTCTCTACGCAAGCACAAACAAATTTACATTGGAGATAATGTTGGAGAATGAGGTGGCTGGAGTGATTATTGAGAAGTTGGCAGGAGCTCGAGTGAAGTGTAGTCCAATGGTGGAGATAATGTGTGAATAGGGAGGAGAACATGTATTTGGATTGACAAAACACACATGGCCCTAACACTAATTCTTGTATTTTGTTTTAAGGATTAGTTTTGGTATCTTCTTTAGGCATTATGAAAAAGGTTAAACCAGCACAAGAGTAGGAGCGTGAAAACGAGAGAAGCACAACATGACTGCGTATGTAATATAAAGGAGCGGTTTGAGTAACTTGACTTAGACTTTATGTATTGTGGAAGGGTGATTTAACCTTCATGGGTTGTATGGTTGTGAAGTTACTAGTAGTGTTGGGTTGTGGTGATGGCGGAAAGGGTTCATGCTGATTCTTCTCTGTAGGAGAGACTCGGATGTAAGACACACACATATTCCTGGTCAGAAGTAACAAGGGTTTTAACTCTCAAAACCTTCCACCTTGTTGGCTGTGATGAAGCAATAGGGGTGCTAGACAAGGAAAATTTTGTGAGAGTTAGCGAAAGATGGGTGATGACAATGCAAGCAACTAACAATGTATGTTAATATAGACCTGAAAATCATTGAATGTCAACAAATGAGCTAAGGATTAAGGTATGAGATAATGTGCCGATGAGCACAAATTAACTAGAAAAGAAATCGATCTTAATCCCTACAACAAATCGCAAAAGAGTTAGAAGAGGGATGAAGCAAGAATATCATTTTACAACAAGATAAGTTCAAACCTTTAATACACAGCCCACGAACAGAAAACTTGTTCAAGTAATTATCACATGAATGACTTAATATGTAGACACGTACCATGAGATATGTATATGGAACGAAAACATGATTTCAAATGCACACACAAATAAGAAAAACTAAAAGGATGAGGTCATATGATGCAACTAGCTTAAACAAGGCATGGTGCGCGTTTGAAAAAACATTTGATATGAGGAATAAAAATATTCATACAAGAGCATGTTTCCTAGTAAGATTCAACCAATAACCACAAGTATACGGAAGAAGATCCATTTAGATAGAAAAATCAATTTGCACTAAACAATGAAGACAAAAAAGATGTTGCAGCACATTTATTTTCGACGCGAAAACAAATAAGCATGAGATCTCATATTGCATTTGAGTTCGTTCATTTGTCAAAAATAAGTATCAACCTGTCTGTTGTATTTTCCCATAACCGCTTGTTTATCGAATTTTGGCTCCCTTAATTAAAACAATAAGGTTTCAAAAGACAAATCCCAAAAACTTCTACGACAGTATATCAAAAAAAATGCTTTGACATAATATGAGTGCACAAGTAGCAAATAAATCATGTAACATTGACATATAAGGACGAAAACAATCAGAATATCATCGTAAAACATCTCGATGGAGCATGCAAGAAATTATGCATCCCATAACGCAATATAAAATAAAAGAAAATGCCAACAAGGACATAAACAACATACCAGCCTAGACATTTTCATATCAAAAATCCCCATGTATGAAAATGACAAATTATGAGATCACATGAGACATCACATAAGAAAAAAAATCATGCAATTCATGTTTAATCCTTAACATTTAGCATAAAAGCATTTTAAGCAACAAACACTACCTTTCTTAAGTATTATGCATTATTTAATCAAATATCATCAAACACCAAGATAAAGACATGACAAATAATTCCCCCCAAGCAAGAGCAATACAAGTCAACTCATGAATATGTATATGCAAAAGTCATGAAAGCTTACACGCGAAACGATCATATTTACCACTAGTATAGAAAACATAGCATTAGGGGTGTTTGAGAAATGGAGAACAAGTTGGTGAACTAGTGGTTATAGAGGATTGACAAGATGAAATGACAATGTCATAATGTGTAGATAATTTTAACAAGGTATTTTGAAGTGCCCCATTTTTCTTCTAAAAAATATTTAGAATTTTGGCGAAAACGCCATGGATAAAAAAATGTAACTTTTGACAAGAAAGTTGAGCAAAGAGACATTTATACGAAATCCATTGAGTCAGACCATATTTTGTCTCTCATAAAAAAATTTTGAATGGGTCTCATACTATCGTTCGGGCCTATTGAATCTAAGGTCATGTAGTAGAACTTATGAGGAGCAATGCCACGGACACTTTAAATCGTAAATCCACAACTCGATCGATATGACACCACCGGAAGGCCTCATATGATTAATGAAAAATTCCTAGTATATATACTTGGTAAATTACAAGTTATATGTGAAAGAGCTAAATTAACAAGAGCATTCGGAATTTATTATCATTAAAATACATGCTTAAATATCGAAGACACACTTGGCCAAATGAAGCGCCGGAATCGTTCTTTATGAGGTTTTTGCAATCACTAGTGTAGACCCTACTAACCAAAGCAATAATTTATATACTTTGAGCCGTTTTGAAAAATACTTTTAAAACCTAAAACTAGAAATCTTACATTTCATCTTTGCTTAGTATTTCGGATGAAAACATTCAAGTTCCAATCCCACTTTTAATGAGTATAGACAAATACTTAACTAACTTACTAATTCCTATGATATAAGGTTAAGCAAGAGTTTGATATATTAAACACAAAGAAAGATATAGTATGCTATTAAAAGTATGTACGATGCCTAGGATAATCATCATCTAGGCAAAACATGGAATAACAAACAAAAGAGCAACTAGCATGCAAAACAAGAAACTTATTGAATCAAAAACAAGCAAACATAAACCACAATAATGTTAACACAAGGAAAACAATAGACATGCTACAAGCATACTTGGTCTTATCTTCAAATTTTAGTAAAGAATTGATATGATGCCAAGAAGTTGACAAAAGCAAAATTCAAAAGTAAAGAGGATATATGCCTATTTGAGGTGCACGAGATCTAGCATAAGCCCTATTGTGCAGAAACATGAAGACCAATTCAAATACCACAACAAGTCATCATGCATCTCCAATAACAAATCACATTTATATAATAGCAAAGAGTAATAAACTAAATTAGATGAAACATGTATCAAATAACATAACAACACAATATAATCTCATATTATTCAATGAGATGAACAGACATTACACAAAATTCGTTTTTGACAAAGATATGAGTTAACCCAAACACTCCTTTAGAAACCATATTATTTTCTTTAAGCATCTAAATTGACATACAAGACGAGGAAAAAACAAAAAAAGAAACTGTTGAACATTCATATTTTCACCCAAATAAGGCAAGCTCAAATACAATGAGAGAGATAGGCATACAATCACTATATACACGCAATGCAAACAAGAAGCAACTAATCGTATACCATATCATACGTAACATCTTTTCGCCGTGGTATTCTCACGCACCAAAGTATACCAAGCTTTGATTGATGACCAAAATAACTTTTAATTACTTAAAAACAAGGAACTGTGTTAATTGTTCAAAATGTGATACCACACCCCAAAGTTGAAGCACCACCCAAAAGAACTTTGTGTTCTAAGAACATTGAAATTTTTGGACACTTTAAAGTGTATTTTTGAAATTTTTTAAGATTTACTTAAACCTAAGATAACATTTCCTCTCAACTAATCTCTATTATAAAGCGTAACGCAAGTGACTCGTACGGATTTACGGTTTGTATTTTATCACTTTTTGAAGTTGACAAAAAAAATTGCAAAACTCTTCTAGTGTCTAAGACACCGGCTAGCCGGCTGTTCCTACAAAGGCATCGGCTTGTTGTCGAACGCAAAGACAACCGGCTGGACTGATCGCTTTTTCAAAAAACCCTCATATTTTGACACCGACGACGAACAGGTATAACCACACAGTAGATTTAAGGTAAGTTTTATATGACGACCAAATTTTGGACAATATTCAAGCTTGGATAACAAAGATATCTCAAGAAACAAACTTCAGGCAGACAATCGTAAAATATTATACTTTTTCATATTAATCCGTTTCTTTCGGATAGATTGATACATGGATCGCTACTCGGTTTTGAAAGATCATTTGTTTTAAAAAACTAGAGTCCACATGGATCAGATACCAATTATGGAAATTAGTAGAGGGGGGGGGGGTGAATACGTATTCCGTTTAAAAATTAAAAAAACTTTTCGAGCGTAATCAAATCCCCCGATCAATCGCGACGTAATATGAAAAGTACCAAACATATTCATGTCTATATGAAAGCATATAATAACCAAGTAGTCACAACACAATCATAAACATCAAGAGTACATTAAACAATAGTCTAAACACAAAGCTCACACGTACTAAGCCTTAACTTTTCCGCAACTAAGATGTTTAGACTATGCGATGCATTCATGATCACAATCAACATACAACAATCATATTAGCAAGCGATAAATGTAAAGACCTTCAATGAAAATAAGGTAATGCAGAATGTAAGAAATGTAAGAGGAAATGCAAACCGGACACGATGATTTATAGTGGTTCTGTCACGGAGCTCCTCTCCGCCCTACTCCACTCCCCAAGTACCCAACTTGAGAGTTACTTCACTAGATCAACAAGCTCCCTTCTTGGCGGAGAAAACCTTACACAACGTTGCTTACACTTTTTCTGGTACAAAGCTAAATACCGAGTTCTTACACACCGGGTAGAACCAACCCATCATCGCTTACACTTTATCCGGTACAAAGCTAGATACTGAGCCCTTACACACCGGGTAGAACCAACCCAAACCCAACACAACAAATCATGTGTTTTATTGCACAAATACATAAACCATCTAATCTTATTTGGTGATACAAAATGTGATTACAATGATGATCCAAGACAATGTGTCTAATGGATACAAATTCCTAATCTAAATAAACTTTCATTGATGGGAAGCCTTTAAATGGATAATGATGATGATGAGATCTCTAATTATGTAGATCTTCATATGTATATGCTTGGTGGTGGATAGAAATGGCAAGATCTTCAAGGCTTGCTTTGGTGGATCATCATAGAAGTATGCTTACAAAAAAATGAAAGTTAGAAGCATTATGATCATATGCAAAATGGAAGTGATTAATGAGTGTGTTTCTACATATCTAAATGCCCTAAAACTAGAGAGAAAGTGTGTGTAAAAGAGGTGAAAAATGTGTTTTTAGTGATGAAAATCGGAGTGAAAGGCTCCTCTATTTATAGAAAAAGCTGAATGGCACCGGCTAAAGGCACCGGCCAACAGTAAGGGCACCGGATTGTAAACCAAAGGCACATGCCAACAGTAACAAAATCCAAATTTTGATTTGCAAAATCTTGAAAGATCTTATGTAATCTTGGAGAGATTTTTTCCAGATTTAGATGATTGATTGTAGTAATCTATACACGTAAAATAATATAATAAGTATAGAAAATTACCAAACTACCCTTGAGGACAAAAAGTAGTAAGGAAAATTCTCACAAATATATAATAATACGTTAACCGGTAAGCATTCACCGGGTCGTTTTCCCAAAGAATTATGAAATTGAGACCACGTTTTTGTTTGGACAATGATTTGAATGATATCGAAGATTGATTTGTTTATCTATCTCTACTAATTTAAAACAATAACTAAAATAAGCAAATAAAAACAATTAACAATTAAACAATTAAAACGAATACGAGAATTAAACGAACGCAACAATTAAAAACCTAATTTACAAAAATAAATCCTAGAAATTATTTTTCTACTTTTACTAACTTTAAATGACTAATTAAAAGTGAAAAGCTAAAGAATTCCTAAAACGAAAGTAATTTAAGCTAAAAACGAGGGAAAACGAAAACGAATTCAAAAACCCGCTCTTTTAAAAAAAATGAAATTACAAAATAAAGAACCTACAAATGAAATTCTATTTTTCCTAAATGCAAAATGATAAAAGAAAATTTAAGAAAAAAGAAAATTAATTTTTTAATTGTTTTTGTATTTTTATGGATTTTTAAAGATTTAAACTAAGAAAAATTATAAAAATTAAAGAAATCCAGAAAAATCACAAAAAGTCCTAAAAGATGAACGGTTAAGATTAATGCTCGAACTCGGAGAGGTTTGATTTGTTTCTTTCGACTTAAGGCATCTGCCACAACATTTGCCTTTCCGGGATGATAGCAAATCTCTCAATCATAATCTGCAAGTAATTCTAACCATCGGCGTTGCCTCATATTCAATTCTTTTTGATGAAGAATATGTTGAAGGCTCTTGTGATCAGTGAAAACTGTACACTTTGTATCGTATAGGTAGTGTCTCCAGATTTTAATAGCGAATATTACTGATCCTAATTCGAGATCGTGAGTGGTATAGTTTTCTTCACGAGGTTTGAGTTGTCGAGATGCATAAGCAATGATGAAATTAAAATATAATAATTTAAAAATGTTTTTTCCGAATATCCTTATATAAACCGTAAATAAAAATTACATGA
>BQNB010071124.1:6088-21451 GCA_026074375.1 Tanacetum coccineum | reverse complement strand
CCAAGTAGTAGCATGAGCAAGAGTGGGAAGGATATTTTGGTCAATCCTATAACGAGCATCCTTAACGGTAAAAGTACCATCAATATTTAGTTGACCGATCTCATTTAACATGTCACATAAATGGGCAAGATTTCTAACACCAAGATTGGTCCGAGACCAATTCCAAGACCATTGCCCATTATTAATACGGTCAATGATAAGACAATTTTTGTCTTGATCAAGATGATAGAGCCGATTGTACCTTGTAAAAAGAGGAGTCTCGCCTACCCAAATATCCTTCCAAAATCGAATACGAGTGTCACAACCTGCTTTAAAACGAAAAGTGTTAGATAAGATAATACCTTTCGAGTGGAGAAAATTAGAGGTTCCAACAATGTTAGCCCAAATGCCCTTGAAGCTACAACCATTTGTATCGAAACCTCCTTCTTGACCATGATAAGCTTTGATGACCTGAACCCAAAGGGCGTTTGGGGAAGAAAGCAACCTCCAACGCCATTTTTGAAGAAGAGCAAGGTTGAAAGCTTTAAGACTGCCAATGTTTAACCCTCCTTTATCGAAAGAATTAAGAATAATTGGCCATTTGACCCAAGCCATTTTGTTTTTATCTTTATTACCACCCCAAAAAAAATTAGCCCGAATTCTTTCCAGGTCTTGAAGGACCGATTCGGGTGCTCTGAAAATCGATAGATAGTAGATACCAAGACTACCAAGCACAGACTTGATAAGAGTCAGACGACCCCCAATCGACAGAAGATTAGCTTTCCAAGAGGAAAGCCTCATATGAAAACGATCAACAAGCGTCTTCCAGCTAGCAATAGACTTCATATTGGAACCAATGGGGAGACCAAGATAATTGAAAGGGACATCACCTGCCATACAACCAGCATTGCTAGCCATACTTAAAACTTCATCTTTATTAACCCCAAAAAATACAAGACTTAAAAGAAAGTTACAGTAAGCTAATATGACTGAAATAAGCTGCTAAAGACTAAGAAAAATGAGATCTGGTCTAATGGTTTACAAGGGTCCTATTTATAGCTAAATTATGAAGTCTTGGCCTCTATGAAGTGTGCTTCTTCTGTGAGAGGATTCAGAGGTGTGCTAGTTGTGTGAGTGAATATCCAAAGTCATCTCAGCCGTCCAAGATCGTTTGTGCTTCTTTTGAAATCCATACGAGCCATTGATTTTGTCTCAGCCAATGAAAAGGTGTGGGATTGCCAACATGGCAATGCACCATGTGACTGGGGTATTTAGTGGAGGTGGGGGTTTGGTTTTATCCCTTGAATATTCGAGTTGCTGGGATAAATGGGTGGGGGAGATGAACAGGAACCAAAAAACGCGCCTTTTTCTGTTTTTGATAAAAGATGTTTGGGTTTTGGCAAATTCGGTCCCTCATCTTGTATTGTGTTTTGACTGTGTGGGTTTTGGCAAGTTGGCAAGATAAGTCCCTCAAATTGTATGTTGTTGTTGCAAGGAAGGTCATTGGGGACTAACGGGGTAAACGGTTTAACAGTCTTATCAAAAGGCTGTTAAGTGGTTTTGGGCTGCTGTTTGGGCCGATTATGTTGTTGGGCCAGAAATGGTTTTGTAACCATTTAGTCTTCTTAATACATTAATGGGCTGACCCGGCCTATTAGATGGGTGCGGGTTGGTCCATTAAGTCGCAAGAAAAATTACCTCTTCTTTTAACATATCATCCAACACAAACTACGGTAATCCAACCTTCCAATAATGTGTCATTGCCTAAATACATATGAACAGATAAAAAATAACTTTTATAGATATACGTTATATGAAAATTGAATAACGTGTCATTGCCTAGAAACAAGCAACCATGTAAACAAAGTGAGATTTACCTTACTTCAAAATTGACCAATTGCTTGCATCCTACGCAAAACGCCAATGGATGTGTGGCGGTTGTGCATTTATGCAACGTGAACAAGAAGAAGTAAGTGCGAGATGCGGTACCGGTGGTTGCCGTGACTGTTGTTGGCAGTTCGAAAATGGTTTGTTGTGTAGTTATGTACTTAAAGAGAAAAGGAAAGTGAAATGAAAATTTTGGGTAGAATTTCAATAGTTTAGGGGGGAAACGAAATTTTGAAGACCAAATATTAGTGGGTATGAAATTTTTAGACCAAGTTTTGGGGGCAAATTTTAGGCTGGGGGATGATGGGCGGCAAAGTAAACTTTTTTAGGGGATAGCATTAAGTTATGGAAATGAAAAATTAATATATATGTTTATAGCTTTAGTTAGAAATACAAAATGTATCAATATTTACTTGTATTATAAAGTTATGTACAAAACTTCCAACATTACTTATGATGACGTATTCACATCTAGTCCTAATAGGGGAATTTGATAAATGGTCTCCATAATGTCTTTACCGACTCTAACCAAACCGAACATACGATTACTCTCATCTTATACCCTAAATATTGTTGGGTACCGTTGTAAATCCGTAGCAATTATTTATTAAATTACTACCGATTTGGAATAAAATATTAAAAATAAAATTATGATCATGTTTAGTTGCAAAACCTTAGAAATTATACAAAAATTTGCAATGATTTTGCAACGGAAACAAATAATATTTTCTTTTATATTTCTTTGATTTTTTTGTGTGAATATTCCTAATGATTTTGCAATTGATTTGCAACGGAATAATAAAAATACGTGGAAATTAATTTATTATAGTTAATCCGTTGCAAATCCATAACAATTATTTAAAATATTGCAACGATTTTGTAATGGAAGCATATCATAGTTTCTTTTATATATCATTTTTAACACTTCGTTGCAAATCCATTACAAATTTCAGATAAACTCGAAGGATTTACAACGGAATATTAAAATATAAGTATAAAAGAAATTACTTTAATTTTTTCAACGGGGCTCTGTGTCCTTGCTAATCCGTTGCAAATATGTTGCAAACCCGCTGCATATTTGCTACGGAAAATTTCCGTTACAAATTTTCGTAGCATTTGCCCTGTTGTTGTGTAATAGTGTGAAGCGTAGTGTGCTAGAAAGCTGATATTCGGAGTCCCTTTTAAAGGGTTTCGTATTTTACTTGTATGATGTGATTTTCATATTTAATATTGATTGAAGATAAGCATCACCCGAATAACTGAATGACATAATCATTCTTTTAACATTATCCTTTTTAGGTTATTATTATTATATCAACAAGTACATCCTTCGTTGACAGCCTCGTCGTCCTTGAAAATAGGGAATCCTTAAATTTTAGAGTTTATACGTCCGGCAGCTATTATAGTCACTGCTTTTTTGTTGTAGTGAATATGGAGATAATTTTTAAGACTTTGACGAATGGACGAAAAGTAAGAAACCGAAATGAAACTTGGAATATGGATGAAAAGTGAGAAATAAAAGGTTATGGTGACACGACATGTATTGTTCGATTGGTGAGTGTATAACATCCTTAATTTTGTGATCGTTAGGAATAATAAAAATATTAAATGGAGGTCTAACGTCAACGGGCTGGTTGAGTGTTTGTTGACGAAGGATTAATAAACACTTGTTCATGTAAGTTATATTTCACTGGTAGAGGTCTAATTCATAACTCTTTATGAACCTAATGAGTCTTTTAAAGTATCTTCCGAAGTGAGACACTTGAACAAAGTCCGAAGGATGTACACATCAAGGTTTAAAATATGAGACGAAAACCATATTGGTTCAAAGGTAACGCTTTGATGGTCATTTGTGCTTATCTTGCTCTAAAATTACATCATAAATTTCGCTCATCCGGAGTACTGTGATCTGGTCGTAATGATGGCGTGACCAAGCAAAAATGTGGAGAGTGACATAACACTCGCGTAAAATGAGGGACGGGAAGGTGGGCCGAAGGCTGGAGGTCATGGCATATCGAATGACAGGAGGTTATGGAGACATGGGCATAGCGGATGCTGAAGATCAAAGATCTCGAAAGAAATAGCAAGCCGTGCAAATTCATTGTAGGGGTGTAGCACCTATGATGAAGTATTAAGTAAACAGCATACACAAACACATACCGCTGCGAACTTGGAGGCTGTATTTCATTACACCCGAGCGTGTGATTCGGTATCATCAATTATTGAGGTAGACACCGACCGGAATTTTAATGTCATATTACCACATGATAGATGCACGTATGAGATACAAAGATTGTAGTTTAGAAAAGTTGACCAAAAAATACTATTGGACTAGTTAAACTCACGTTTGTATGCACAAAATATGAATAATTGTTTGTTTAAGCAAGTAACCAGGGATTATGCATGATCACTTTTAGTCTTTTTCTTATATTCCACATATTCTATTTTGTTGCAATATATCGCGAGAGTAGACGGACTATAATTAAGGAACCAAAGGTCCCGGTAGCTCGTTCAACTAGATGATTAAAGTTTTTTGCAACACAGTTAGCCAAAACGGTCTGAGGACTCGTGCCCAATGCTTTAAAGTTGTGGTAGAGATTTCGACGGTTGCCACCCGAGGGATCTCATGCTCCCCATCGATTGAGCATTGACGTCGCTTAGATCGGAGCAAAGAGATGGACCGGATGGTTGGAACTTACTAAGTTTAAAGTTCGAATAGTAGAGTTGTTATGACCGTACAACGGAGTTTTAGGAGACCAATTGGAGCTCAGACCGAAGCACCTAGTAACCGAAGGGAGAATGGGCCTATATGTTGGAGTCTTAAGGCTGGTCGTTACCACCAGATGTATTTAATGCGCACACGTCATTCGGATGGATCTTCACTCTCACCGGCGATGGATGATATGTCACTCCTGTCGCACGACCGTCGTAACACCACCTATCTTACCTATCTTGTCCAACATTCGGACCTAACCGGAGGGTAGTTGGACGGAGGCCCAAGGTGTGTCAGAGGATAGGCCCTACCGAAGGGCCGATGGACGAAGGTCCAGGCCATCGCGAAAAAGTATGAGAGGGTGCACTGAAATGCATGCTTCCAGAGATCAAGCCAAATTTGAGGGTTGATAATCATATGTTGGGTAACTTATATCCTTCGTCTCGGCACAACATACTATGGACCGGATTAACCGACTCGAAGCGAGGTTACGGAAGCAAATTACAATATGCCGCAAGGTCTTTTTGGTGACCGAAGGGACCGCTTTTCTTACCGAAGCGTATGATTCAAAACTTTAACCTAAGAAATGAAAAATGAACGTTCGTTGAGAACGCCAAAGAATCACCATAAAACGCCTAAGGACGTGAGTCCTTCTCCCACCGAAGTAATGGCCGAAGGAGAGCTTAAACATTAGCGGCCGCCGGGTTCAAGGTTTATGTGAAGAATTTAATAGATTGTTCATGCGAAGTTCGAGTTCGAATTTGGCATTCTATCGCGCGCGTGATTGACGAAGGGAACCGCCGACCATTGCCTCTTTATGCGAAGTTCGAGTTCGAGTATATGTTTCTATATGTTATACAAAATATATGTCCCTTACGTGGCCAATAACTTATTTTACACGTTGTTTTTAATGATATTGGGCAACATTTGTTTTCACTATTTTGCTCATCATGCCGTTGAAAAACGACCAAGATCCGGACCGGTGCAATGATGGCCGGGCATCTTGAGCTTATAAAGGTTGGGCACACATCGCCCAAATGATAGTGCGGTTCAACATATGCAGTCGCTTTTCATCGACACTCCAAAGCGGAGATCAAACGTCTCGACAACCGGTGATGACCAATGGGATGAAGACATCATGGTTTTAGACAAGAAGTGATGAACCGTGAGTCGCAAAAATTTGGACAAACACGTTTTGGAAAGATCGATAAGTATGTTTTATTCCTTTTTGTGCTTGACTCGTTCTACACCAAAACTAAAAGTTGGTACGGGGAGACACTTTACAGCACCAGTGCTTTGAAGGAATTGTTGAAGTTGTACTTTTAAAAATAAAAGTTTCGTAATTTTGCGTTTACATTGACCTGTTATCTATAAAGGTAACTCCCTCCATCACAAATTAATTGTCCCCCGACAAAAAACACAGTTTAAGAAAATATAATCATTACTGCATTTTATCTCTTACTTTTTTGCAGAATGACAGTTTTACCTTTATGAAATTAATTAAAGCTTTGAATAAAGTTTGTAATTTCTAGTATCATTAGGGGCAATATGATAAACTTACTACATTACTCACAACTATATTTGGAAAGAGACAATAATTTTGAGACAACTCAAAATGGAAAGAGGGACTATTAATTTGAGACGGAAAGAGTACCAAAGACGGAGAGTAAGTATACTTTGGAATTGACCATACATTTATACAAAGTACCAAATAAAATAAAATAAAAAATCTTTGAGAGTATAAATGAATCACGTGACTTTTATTTATTTTGCCATGTTATAAAAAATACTATGTCATAAATTAAACAAAAAAAATATTAAAGCATCTTTTCTTCTTGGCGGCTCGTAAACATCAACAAAGGATATTTCGTATCAATAAAATGCCACCCTGGGCGCGTTTTTTTTATTTCTTTTCGTATTTGGCATGCGTATTATATCATGCCTTAAAATAAGAGGGTGGTATGTAACCATATAATCATTTTCTTTTTTTTTTCTTCTTTTTTTTAGTATATCATACATGATCCTTTTATTTACATAAATTCGATTTTGGGATCATGACTTATGAAGCAACGCAACCCATAACTGGGGTACAGATGATAAACCAGTCGACCCTAACAAAAGATTAAATGGAAATTAGTATAATAGTTGATCACTCGAGCAGGAAAACAATACTTAAATGAAAATTGAGGTGCTTTAAATAAGATTATGTTTAGATGCTTAAATGAAAATGCAAGTATAAAAATGTTTATCCAAAATGTAATAGTATTTGCCGCGGATGACGGTTCTTTATGTTGATAGGCCCACGAAGTAAGCACATAGAGTGTCTAGAGATTTAGGTATCTATCGAGACTTCAAAATATATTTAGGTACCTACTGCCTATCTTTTCTTTATTTTATAGCTTGTATAGGAGTATAGGAATATAGATAAATGACACAGTTTGGAAACCATGGGCCCGAGATATAATAATAATCAAACATCAAAGATGAAAAAGTGCTGTGTTCATCTTATATGAATTGGCGGAGGCGATTTGTAATGAGCGTCCGTTCGGACCAGTTTCATATGGGGTGAAAGAAGTAAAGATAGAAACCTGTAAACATACAGATTATGGTTGGAGATGTAGAATGAGTTAACTCATACCGGAAGTTTCAGAGCCATGTATTTACCTTTAAAACCGATATAATCAGACCGAGAGGAGCGTGTACCCGGATCTTAGCCGACGAACCCGTCACCATTTTCTTTACACATCCAAGAGACGAACCCATCTCCGGTGTATCCGTGTAGCTTAACCGGAGCCCTTATTCGATCCGTACTAAACATCACGAGACAATCCACTTACACAACCCGAAAACCATGCCGGATGCATCAACGGAACAACACATACCATTCTTCCACCGGACAACACCTACCTCTCTTCCACCGGAGGTCGTAATTTCTAAGTACTAGAGAAATGCTACCAGAGAGCATGATACCGAAGAAGATCATACCAAAGTAATGAACCAAACAACACATACCCTTCCTCCACCAGAAAACAACGCACCGGACGACCACCCGAAGGGAAACGCCGAAGAGATGAACCGAATAAAACATACCCTCTTAACACCGCAAGAGGTCACACCCTACTGCTGAACAATACCGAAGGAATCATACCAGCACCATGCTGAAGAAAAATGTTCCGGACAATCGCCTCTCGGCGGGTCGTACCAAAAGTGCAAAGTACCGGATCATCACCACCGAAGGATCATTCCGAAGGACAACATGTTGGGATCTCAGATTTGATGATTACAAAATTACATATGCATAAATAAAGACGAATGAAACAACAAGGGATTAATATGACACTTTGGTATTCTACATATGGAAGAATTAAAAGCTAGAAGATTTCCATGAAGATAGGCATTGAAAAGTCAAAGAATATCAAAGATAAAGGAAGGTTTTAATTAGTTTTAATTAGCTTCCTAATATAATTAATTAGCTTCCTTTGTAAGCCTTAATATCCTTCTATATAAAGGGTATTAGGGTGAATAGTTTTATTATTCACTTAGTTAGATTCTCTCAATGTGAGGTCTAAATAGTTGCTTATTAATTTATGGAATAAGTTAGTGATCTAGATTGCATAGTAGAACTTGGAAGGGATTAAAGTCGATTAGTTCATAGATCGACTGATTAAAGTCGATTAAGTTTATTGTTTATGAATAAAAACCTGTTCATAAATTGTTGTTCTCATTTGTTATTCCGCTGCGTGATCAATGTTATGATATCCTAGATGGGCAAAACGATCTATGAAGCCTACAATTAGGTTTTAACAGTTGGTATCAGAGCGGGTTGCTCTTGATATCTAGGATCTACAAGGTTCTACAAATCGAACAAGAACTTCAAAGATGTGTACGTGGAGAGAAGAAGACACGAAACCCTAATTAATATTTGTATATAGTGGTTCTGAGTTCACGTGAAGGTTGAGTGAACAATGAAGTTTTTATAAGGCTGTTGGTGATAAAAGCAGTATTGGTGATCACGTGATTATGTGAAAAGATATAGCTGCTATTGGACCAACTGGTTTTAACGTGGAGATGATGCAATAAAAAGGTAAACGTTGATTATTTTATTGATGCTGCTTCGTGAGCTATTGGGTTTTTGCATACATCTGTTGAAAGGGCATGTAAAAGTACTGTTTGGGCTCAAAAAGGTTGCGTCTTTTGAAGAAAACCCTAAAAGATGGCATCAATACCAGGTTTGATTTATGTTTCGTGATTATTATGGATCTGCTAAGGTTATGGTTTGAAAGACGTAACAGGTTTGGTATTGATTATGGATTGGTTCGTGATTGTTTAAAAGTGCTGTTATTGGTTTTGAAGGATGGTTTTGATGTCGTAATGATGCTGATTGAGTCAAAACAGTAGGTTTGTACGTGGTAATGATTATGTTGTTCGAGGGTTTTGGAATGGAAATCCCTAATTTCTAGGGATTGTGATCTACTCCCAAAATAAACTGCATATATGGTACGTGGTCTTTGAAAGCAGTTAGGGATATGATGCTTTGTTTAGGGAATGAGATTCGTGGTGATATGGAAGTCCCTGATTGTTAGGAAGTTTGTTTGATCCTATTATAACTGCCATATATATTGGGTTCATTAGCAGGTTTAATATTGCTAAGGTATTATACTTAATACTGCTAATACCACGTTTGACTGCCACAGGAAATTTAGTGACACGTTAGCAGAATTAGTGGACCAATTCTATACTGTGTCACAAAAAGGCCATGGGAGGAAAGGACGTCAAACAGCTATGTGGACAGTTTACCAAGTGGTGTGACAGAAAATGCGTGCTTCTTAATGATATGGGAGGAAATAGTGCAGATTAGTGATAGTTTTTGCAACAGAATCTAGTCGGCGGGTATGGTGACAGCTTTGTAACAGTTTTGAGACAGAAAAAACGTCGCTAACTGCTTGGGATGTTAATACCGTTTGGTTTGTACCGTTGGTTATGTCCGATATAACTAGTTTGTATCGCTAGCTCTATCAGATATCGAACGACACATTGTTTTTAGGACGCGTTTGAATCTCGGATCGATGATGAAATAATGGCTCGTTTTTGGGGATTATTATAAAGAAAATTGGTTATTGCTTATTTGATGTTGTAATTGATTTTCACAGGTTGGTGTTTTATATATTCAATGTGGCTTTACAAACATTTTGAGGTAACTTGTTTGTGCTTAATTTTTATGACGAAGACTTGATGATTCTTGCAAAAGGTGTACGATCTATCTGTTGAGTGCTTACTGCGAACATTTGCTATCACTTTAAGAGTTCGTTGTTGTTGTCAACAGTGTCTCATTTTATAGGATAAATGAGGATTTTATCAAGAGATTGCGATCTACTTATATTTTGGTCTTGGTATAAGTTTGACGTCACGTGAATAGTGCAACACATAAGACACAAGTTTGGGAAATTCTACTTCTTCAACATATGGGTTATACTCATTTTTCTTCATCAATAATTACCACTTGGAGTCTACTGAGTTCGAGATTCAAAAGATGGTTAGCATACTTTCAGGGGAAGCTTATTGTTAACATGTTTAACCATCTACCTGTTATCTTTTTTTTTTTAAAAACTTTAAGGGGAAGTGTTCACAAGTTGCTTATCTACAGATGACCCCTATTAGATGATTACAAAAGGGGAAAGAAGGACTATATGGTTTGCAGCAATATTTTAAAGTGTGGTGACATGTACAGAAGAAGATCTTATTGCAAGGGAAGCTTTGAAGATTGTTTCATTCTGAAAGATAGTTTTGTTAATATCAAAATAGGAGAAGGATTGTTGGGATCTCAATTTGATGATTACAAAATTACATATGCATAAAGAAGACGAATGAAACAACAAGGGATTAATATGACACTTTGGTATTCTACATATGGAAGAATTAAAAACTGGAAGATTTCCATGAAAGATAGGCATTGAAAAGTCAAAGAATATCAAAGATAAAGGAAGGTTTTAATTAGTTTTAATTAGCTTCCTAATATAATTAATTAGCTTCCTTTGTAAGCCTTAATATCCCTCTATATAAAGGGTATTAGGGTGAATAGTTTTATTATTCACCATAGTTAGATCTCTCCAATGAGAGTCTAATAGTTAGCTTATTAGTTTATGTAATAGTTAGTTATCTAGATAGCATAGTCGACTGATTAAAGTCGAATAGTTCATAGTCGACTGATTAAAGTCGAATAGTATATAGTTTATGAATAAAAACCTTGTTCATAACATTGTTGTTCTCATTTGTTATTCCGCTGCGTGATCAATGTTATGATATCCTAAATGGGCAAAACGATCTATGAAGCCTTCAATTAGGTTTCAACACAACATATCGGATTATTACCTCCGGAGGTTCATACCGAAGAACAACTACCGGACTATCACATCCGATGGGTAAAGCCGAAGAGATAAATCAAACAACACCTACCCTCTTAACACCGGAGGTCATACCCGAACAACTCTCATGAACAGAACCACACATACCCTCCTTCCACCGGAGGACCTGGCATTGAACCACACATGTTCTCCTTTCACCGAAGGTATGAACCGGAGGACATACCGGATGACCAAGAGGTTAGCGGAAGGAAGTGAAAGGCATATTTTATTTATGATACTTTGGTTGTGGATTTTATATATGATACTTTGGGATACTATAATATTTTGTGACGGATTTGTACACGACTCCGGGACATACTGGATGACCGAGAGTGTAGGGAAGGTGAATAGAAAATGAGACCCATTATTCTTAGCTTTGGTAGATTGAATAACAGGTCCCACGGATGACGCCTTGAAGCAAATTTCTACCGGGTTGGTCTTGACGCCTCTCGTCGTCATCCCGAGCATGAAAGTAAGCTGTCAATCAAGAAAGAACCCGTTAGAAGGGGTCCCGAGGCCGAAGCCCCAGGAACCACCCTTCGACGGTCAAGTCAGCACCTTATATATAAAGGACTTAGTATGTTGTATGTAATGTATTAGATGAGATGAGGGGGATGCTATATTCTAGAGAGAGAAATAATATATATATAGAGAGAGTGTGTGCGAGAGCTTAGAATGAACCTTGGCCTCTTTGCTTATATAGGTAATATTTTCCATAAAGACCCCTGCACAATAAGACTTTAACACATCTAGACCAAAGTTAGGACAAGACATAAATATTTTCATAACACACCCTTTAACTATCATAAGCTATCAAAAGGACTTATAACTTTTAATGGTTATCCCTTGGTCTATTAGTCGGATCGGGTTTATCCGATCACATACGTCAACATGTCCCCCAGCATAGTATTGTTGACAAACAGTCAATGATGCTATACTTAAGTTGTGTAATTAACGCCGTATGAGGGACTTAAGTATCCTTCGGTATACCTTACGTTATGTGTCCTAACGGATCAGGTTTATCAAACCACATATGTCAACAAATATAGTCATATCTTTAGTTTTGTCTCGATTATAAAAGTTATGTGAATAATTTTCATGATGGAAGTGTTTGGTAAAATGTTTGTCATAAATGGATTTTTTAAGTTTGCTTATACACATGCTTATACACAGATATAGTTAATAAAATGATGTGTATTAATCTAAAGAAGTTTTAATATTTCAGAACTAAAATTCTAAAAATTTTTAATAAGGAGTGGATAAGAATTAGACTTGTAATGTGTGCTTATTTATTCAGATGTGTTAAGTATATATAGATAGAGAGAGACTAAGTCTCATCCGTTTCAAGAGCATCTTGTTGTAAGTTTTATAGATCAATTAGGTCCTTAAATTTAATTGTCTCCTTTAGTGTTGATTACCAATGTACAAGATTGCTCGCAAGTAGATTGTTGCATCACAGTGATGTAATCTATTATATTATAAACTTAGGTCCTCTAATTTAATTGTCATTAGTGTTGATACAATGTACAAGTTGCGCAGCGTGTTGTGCAGGAAGGTGATGCGTACTCCCATTAATTGTCATTAATGTTGATACAATGTACCATAAATTCTTGGTAAAAAAGTTGAAGTGAAAGAGTAAATATAACCATCAAGATGAAGTTGAAGTGTTGTTGGAGTTTCAAGAAGTTGAAGTGTTGTTGGAGTTTCTAGAATACAAACCATCATGAGTTAACCTAATCCACGCCTATATAAACCGGCTAAAACAAATGCACAAACACAAAAGTTCGAATCTTCACTCCGCCTACTTTATTTTGTAATTTATTGTTAAAATTGTTTCTTTATTCTCTTTTTTTCGTGTGCAGGTAACATATAATTCTCGGCCAAAACATGTAATGAGCAACACTTCTCACGAAAATCCTCTCATTTTTTAGGCTGTATCTCCCGCCATGTGTTCTTGATTAAAGAGATGAAGAAGGTGATATTGTGAGTGATATAGAAGAAGCATGCAAAAGGACTCTAATTTTAGTAGTGAACTTTTTAGTGGTTGAATCATGGATATGTGTTCGTAATGTAATTAGTTTCTAACTTTTTATAAGTAAAGTGCAAGGATATGCTTCTTTTTGTTTCTCATTGTCAAGTTATTATATCATAATCTTTCAGTTCAAAATATAGTATTTTACGATTTGAATGACTTATTTGTATTTTTTGTAAGCCTTTGTTAGATGATGATGACGACAATGTTCCCAATCTGCCATAACTCCTAAAAGAAAAAAAAGTAAAAAAAAAGATAAGATAAAGAAGAGGTTTCAGTATGAAAAAATATGATGGCATAAAGGTTGGAAGATGCAGGTTAGATGAGATATAGAGATAGAATACACAAAAGAGAGCTATAGAAACCATGGTTATGTTACGGTTTGACGGTTTTATTTATGAAAAGAAAAAGGAAAGAAAAAAAGAAGTAAGTTTCTATCTTGGATGTTTTTAACATTTTGGTTTCTAATTAAATTATAAGTTATAGGTGTGAGTGAGTGTTAACAGCAGGCTGTATTTTTTGTGCCCAGGTGATGTGTTGGTAATGTTATAAACTTTAGCTTTGATGAATTATCAGTTGGAGTAGTTGTGAGCTTCCTTTATATCTATGGATGGAGTAGACTTTAAAAGTTGGCATATGTAATGGAAGTAACTACAATATAGTTTGTGTTTCTCTTATTGTAGTGAATCACAATTATTCAAAAATTATCAATTAGTGTTTGCTTGACATGCACCAATATTTTGTTGTATGTTAACAGCTATCATAACTACCAGCATCATCATCATCGTCATTTTGCAGAGGTGGCAATATAATAGTGCTTTGCTCGACTCTTAAATTGTATTATGTTACTAATTTAAATAAAGAAAACTGCATTTCATTATTTTTCGATATAATATTAACTTATCGCTTGCCTTTCAGACGCCAACTCTTATAATTAGTGATTACATTGGTAACCATCCTAATATTACGACACCAACCAAGCCTGCAACAACTACATAGAAACAAACACAACCTATTCCATTCCCCGCAAAGTATCTCCAGCCCGTGTGCAACGCACGGGTATGCATGCCTCGTTAAAATTTAAAATAGGGTTTTCACTTCACACAACTTAACCTAAATCTGACATAAAAACTCAGCCTTGACAACGAATCTTGTTTGAATTATTTAAATAAATTCCACTCACTTTTAATTCCTGAAACCTATGGGGTTTGAAAGTAGACTCTCTGTAGATAATTTTAGGCTTTTTAAAATCATTAAAAGCTTTCCGTATGATCAAGTTATGACCCTCGCAAGTTGACCCTTCAAAACTGCCAACAATTTAACTCCGAATTTACTAATCCTAGAACCCTAATTGCACATGATTAACTTCATTAATGATATAAAAACGATTTTAAAAGATTAAAAACCTAAATTTACAGATTTTACATGAACCCTAATCCATCATAATAATTATTACATGTGTTATTAATTTTAATATAACAAGAATTAATAAATTAACTAGAATTGATCAAAGATTAGAAAATTTACCTTAGAAAAGATCCCTAAAATTTTTCTCTTCTTTTCTCCTCTTTTGGTTTTGCCGATTTCATCTATGGGGGTTAGGGATTTTTGTTTTGTATTTATAGGCTACCTAGAAGTGTTTTAGATTAACTATAACTAGGTATTAGATTAGGACTCAAACTAGTTTATTTTCCTTTTTTTTTATTTTTGGATTTTACTATTCATGCCAAAAAAAAAATTCTTTTATTTTATTAATTAATTAAATATCTTCATACCTTAAGTTTTATAAAAACATAAGTTATTTTGTTAAACCATTTTGCTTGAAAACTACTTTATAAAAATAACTTTTCATTTCCAAATTCACTTTCTAAAAATAGAAAGTCTTTCAAAAACTCTCATATTTTAACAAACTCATTTCTTTCACAAATGACATACTTCTCATTTTAATCCATCACCTAGAGATCCACGTATTAACCAAACCAATTTTCTCAAAATACCCAATCAATTCCATTAGCACTATAAGTTGGTTAAAATGAAATTTCTCCATCAAATAACTCATTTCACTTAACTTAACCTCTAAACCTAAACTTGTCTTAAATTACTAACGCAAAAATACGTATACGTAATAATACTTACACATTTATCACAAAACATTAACATCTCAATACCGAAATCATTTCCTTGTCACCAAAAGTGAACGAAATGAACTTCACAAAATTCAACACAAATCCAAAGGGTTACTTTGCTAGTGCGAGTTACCTAACTTTACCAAATCTCACATATCCCACATAAACACGTATAAAAACAAATAACACATAACCCATACATTGCAACAGATACATAAGTCAACA
>BQNB010071123.1:7327-32878 GCA_026074375.1 Tanacetum coccineum | reverse complement strand
TGGTAGTTTGTCAATCAAAGCCTCACACCCTTCGAGATGCGCCCTTCCAAGATGATACAGAAGCATACATTAACTTGGCCTCCCCCACGTTCACCACTTAACCCTGGATTTCCCGCCAAGGAAAAGGACGTAGGCCATTAAGCCTGACGACTCTTTAATACTTAGAAGAATGTTAATGAAACAATAAACTTTAAGAACAATGATATAACTGAAAAGCTCCAATATTATTATTATGAATAATATGAGTACTATGTGTAGTACTAGGGTTTACAACCTTGAAGCTATGTATCAAAATGTCTATAACTATTGTGTATACAAAACCATAACCTAGGATCTCCTTTTATACACTTAGGAGTCCTTTACAAGATAACTACAAATCTTCTATAATGTTAAACTTATACGTATCTTTCTAACTATATAGAATATACTCTGAATAAGTCAATACAAATCTCTTGACACGTCTTTATCTCTTTAGTAGTCTTTAATCTTCATGTAACAGTCTTAAGTCCTTCAGCAGTATTAAGCTAGTACTGGTAGTACTAACTTTCTTCTAGCAGTACTAACTAGTTAATACTGGCAGTTGTAACTTAAGCAGTACTAACTCTTGACTTGGCAGTACTAAGTATGAACACATTTAATTCCTAACAATCCTCCCCTAAACTTGTGATTTACCTCCAAATCATCAAGTTTCTTTAATTTAACCTTGTTTTATGAAAGGATTCTTCCAAACACTTTATCTTCTTGGTATTTCAATTTGCATGAATATCTTCCTAAGAAGTTCTCTGGACATCTCATTATTTTGTTCCACCAAGAGCTTTGCATCTAACATATGTGTAAGAACACCTCTTGACAAAGGATATTCCCTTTCAACCAGCATGTAGATATCTATTCCATCGTTTGTAGATACACAATGCACTCTACATGTATCATACAGTCTCCAAGTTATATCATGAATATGTTTCTGAGACTTCCATAACTCATCATCGGCATCAGGTTCAAACAGTCTCTTCAACTCTACCCATATCTCTATTTCTTTATCTTCTTCTGGCTCTGTTGAGTTGAACCTTTCTTGAACCAGACTCCATAGTTTGACTAAATCATCCCTGTCAAAAGTCTTTAGGATATCTTCAAAAACCTGATATACCTCTGTATGATTACCAATCCGGATGATTTTCCAGTACATTCTTGAATCTTTAGTGTAAACCTCCCAGTTAATGATTGGATATTTGGTTTGCAGGGCTTCAATATTCATCCCTTCTTCTAAAACTATGATCATCAATTGTTGTAGCTCTTCTTGTGATAACTCATCTAACTTTTGCTTCTTAGAACTTTGTTGACCAAGTTATTCTTCTGCAGCTCTTTTAGAACTTCCAGCTGCTATCTTAGGAACTATTTTGTCAACATCACTATCCATTGGAGTAAAAGTGTTTACCCTTTTCATTGTTGCTTCAAACAAACTCTTGATCTCATAAAATGAATATCCTCTCAACTGCTGTAGTGTATAGCTTTCCATATGCTTGATATAGTTTGACATATAAGTTCTCTGTTGAGCCTGTGTGGGTGGCTTGTAACACCCCCAAATTGGGTTGCAGCGGAATAAGGGTCCGTGGCGTGTTACTTCATAGATCAATAACACAAGATGTATATAGAATGACCAAAAAGTCGTTTAAAACTGATACATTGGATTTAACAAAGTATTTGTTACATAAGCCGAAGCTTCACTTGTCCACTTGTTCAAAATACAAAGATTTCTAGCCCATAACAGTTATACAAAATGTAATGCGACAAAATCTTTAATGCATGATATCCAAATCAAAACCACCAATGTATCCCTTGCACCTTGTGCTTACTGATCCCCTGAAAAACATTGCTTTAAAACGTCAACAATAATGTTGGTGAATTCATAGGTTTGATAAATCATATATTGTAGGACCACAAGATTTCCCAAGTGTATGATAATGCAACAGATGCAGACATCATATAAATGTAATTACGTTGCCCTAAGCTCATGACACTGAAGCTCGACATAAATGAAAACCATATAAATGGCCTACATTGCCCGTGATGATGTTCTAACCCGCAACATCCTATGTTCGACATGGTATACGTTCGTTTGCCTAGTGATAGCTAATCACCCGAATGGGGATGTCAATCCCAATAGATCTATTCATAACATTCGCGCTCACAATCCAGTAACTGACAGTTCATGATAATGGGCTCAACTAGGGTTATCGCTACTTAGGCAACACGTAATCATAATATAAAACTTAACCACTTATGTTCAATTATAAAACATTTCATGTTTCTCACCTAAAAAACTTGTAAAACAAATCATGTAAAACGTGGGGCTATGAACTCACCTTGAGTGAGTGAATATCAAGTATATCACAGATAATGCGCCACGCAAATCGTCAGATGCGACCTATTTAAATTAAGGTCGTATAAGTACTAATCACATTGGGTAATTACTACCATGCATAATTCTATATAGCTAATCACCATCTAATTGTTTTGGAAAAATTATGTTTAATAAGTTAAAACGTTTATATTTCCCGTTGTAGTAAAACTGGCGTAACTTTCGCGTTTTAAGCCCGGTTTTGACGTTTCTTATGCCCACGCTTTTGTATTAGGACGAGTTATCATAATTTGACATTTTTATATTAGTCCCCTGATGAACAGTACCTTTTACTGTTCACACCAGTTATAAAGTTATTTTTATAGTTTTAGTTATCGTAAAACCCGTAAACGTCGTATTTTATTCGTTATAGCTCCGTTTTTAGCGATTCTTTCGAGCACGTTCTCGTAATTGAAAGTTCTATTTATTTATGAGGTTTACAAAAATAAATGTTTCTGTCATGAATAGTAACTTTTATAAAAATAGTTTTATAAAAGTATTAATTATCGTAAACTCGCAAAATTCATAACTCTCATAACTCCTTCGTTATCGATTGAAAAATTACGATTCTTATTGATTTGGAATTCTAAAAATATGTAGGATCTGTTAAAAATAATAAACCTTTTATATCAGAAGTATTTGATAACTTGTTTTTATAAAATTTACTTTTATAAACCCTGTTTTAACTAGAACGTATATTTCGTATCATTTCGTTATAAGGCTTTTTTTGAGTTCTTACATATTTGGAATATCTAGAGTTTATTATGTTTTTTAAGACATGATATCGCTGTTACCAAGGTCGAACCAAAATAGCCCCTTTGAAATCAATATGTATACTTATTTATATAACTTGTTTTATGTACTTTTCAACCTAGTAAATTACCACAATCCTCCATAACCTTATTTATCATATATGTTACATATAATAATGCCCATATTTTGTCCAAGAGTCTATAGTATCAAGTCCTTAATAACACCTTTAAATCACAACTTATTATGTAACTTTTAATTACAAGTTTTTAAAAACCCTAAATTACAAGTTTGTACATATTACATTTTATACTTAAACACATTATGTCATACTTATATTCCTTCATCCTTGTATTTACAACCACATAACACAAGATAAATGAACAAAATCATAATCACAAAGTAAAAATTGTGGTTACTTGTTTAAAGCACCCTAATAGTGATTTTGCTACATAGAACATATATACTCATAAAATCATAAATGTAAATTCGTAAAGGGTTTTAGATGACCTTAATATGATGTAATATGATGACCAACAAAATCCAAACCCTTGTTTAGATTACAAACCCTAGCTTTCACAACCAAGAAACCCTAATCCACAACAAAAACCTAATCCTTGCTTTTCCTTGTTTAAACCTTGAAAATGCTTAAACCAATACATCTAAACACCTTAGGTTACCTTATATATATTGTAGGAGTGTGGTAAATTTTGTAAGATAATTTTTTTATGTTTAGGTATGTTAAGAGTTTTTGAGTCCGGGGCCTAAGGCAAAATGGAGATGATTTGAGTTGGTTTTTCTTTAAAGTATGAATGCATGTGTATTACTTGCACTTTCTAAGGCATTATATATCATAGGACTTGGTCAAGGAACACTTAGAGGGTTTCATGGAAGTCTTGGTCAAGTTTACTATTGAAGCAAGTAAGAAAAATAAGCCAGGGTTCCTAAAAGTAGAGATTATCCCATGAAAACAAGGAGTGGTGTTTTTGTAATATATCGTTGTAACATATCAACCCATATCCGGTTTTATATCTATATGTATGATATATTTTTGTAATTTTTGAGTATTGGGTATAATCGTGGGTATTTGTTGAATCGTAGAAAAGTTTTGGTGGTTCCGGTTATGCCTAAACGTATTTTATCGCGAAACGTAATCAATTTACGTAACCAATAAAAATAAAATGAACAAAGTTAATAATTATCCTCAAAATAATTACTTAACACTTGCTTGATGTAAACATTTAATTGTTTGATGCCCTTTTACAATTGAATGATCATTTTAGCTAACGCGATTTTAACTTAACATTACGATTTTAAAATCAAACGCGTACAAAACTAAAAATACTAGGAGAATTTATTACGTCGAAAATGACCTAAAACATGGGGTGTTATAGTCTCCCCCCGTTAAGTGAGCATGTCCTCAAGCATAAGACGCGGCACTGTGACGACGGTGCGTCTTTGTGAAGAGTTTGATATTTTTCTTCCTATATTGAACTTCTCCTTCCCATGTGAACTAGGACCTCTCTTTTGTCGTGTTAACCGTTTTAACTTTGATTATTCGAATGCGGCTTCGCTTAAACCTTTAACTTCACGATCTATGATTTCAACGTTTCCTACGAATTGAAAGCTTGTCATCAAAGTGGTAGTCATCCAATAGAACGGCCTAATGTTCGTCGGCAGCACATTTTCGAAGTTGGATACATGGAATATATTAATAAGTCTGCTCAGCTCTTGCGAAGCTTAAGCTTGTATGCAACGATCCAACCTTTTCCAACCACCTTTGAATGGTCCAACGTACTAGGGTTCAACATCCCCAGTTTTGCCAGAAACGTACGACCCCTTCCAAGGGAGAAACTTTAAGCAATAACTTAATCCCGCAACTTGGATTTCCTCGGTTTATGCTTTAAATCCGCGTAACTCTTTGTCGATCACGAGCAACTGCATTCTCTGCTTGATTTGACGATCTCTCATGTTTTCTTTCTCTATTTATGGACCATGAGTGAACTTCTCACCCTCGCGCTAACAAAATGGTGAATGGACACTTAACCGTGAAAGTACTTCAATGTGCAGCGAGTTGATGCATAGCGTGATATCAATTTTATAAGAGAAATCCGACTTATGGCAAATGGTTATCCTAACCTTTTCCAAAGTCGATTGCACAAGCACGCAACAAATCCTCGAGAGATTTGATATCCTCTCGATTGCCCGTCATTTGTGGATGGTACACATTACTTCCATATCCATACAAGTACGCCAAGCATTCTAAAGTTCACCTCTAGAAATTTGATGCGAACCTAGGGTCACGATCACAAAAAATCAAGACGGGTACTCCATGCCTCGTGACTACCTCCTTTAGGTACATCCTGCAAGATTATCCATCGGGTCAGTCCTCTCTCCATCGGTACAATAGAATGTGGACTTAGTAGTCGGTTTAACAATCACCCAAATGGTGTCTCGTAGCTTAGACACTTAGGAAATCTTCGGGACAAAAACATAGTGGATTATTGTCCCACTTCCATTGAGGTATATCGACTTGTACCAACAATCCTGATGGCCTTTGATGTTCGGCTTTAACCTTAGCACACGTCAGACATTTCCTAACATAGGTGGCGATGTTTGCCTTCGTATTGGGCCACCAATATAGCTTTTTCATGTCTTGGTACATCTTTTCAGAACCCGGATGAATAGAGTATTTTAACTTGTGGGACTCGTGCATGATCACAGTCCGCAAATCGCCATAACATGGTAACCAACTCCTGCCATTTAAGCATAGAGTTCCATCCGCACGGGGTTCTAACTTTTCCATCCTAAGCTTCTCTGGATCTTTAGAATTTTTAACCAATATACCTCCAACGTCTTCGTTCTTGATGCTCTCTGGTTTCCGTGCTTCAGTCTGAGCATCCAAAATTTGTTTGGGGAGATTCAAACCTATAGTCATGACTAAGGCTCGAACCCTTAATGGTCGGCTCAGTTCCTCCTGCTCAAGGCGTCAACGACAACCATTGCTTTCCCTGGTATCAACGAATCTCGTAATCGTAGTCGCACTAAGCAATTCTAACCAATGACGTTGCCCCATAGTCAGCTCCTTTTGATTAAGAATGTGTTGTAGACTCTTGTGATCCGTGAACACCGTACACTTGGTTCCATACAAATAGTGTCTCTAGAGTTTTAGAGAAAACACTACCACTCCAAGTTCTAAATCATGAGTCGTATAGTTCTTCTCATGAATTTCAGTTGGGCGTGATGCCATAAGCAATCACCATCTCTATTTGCATCAACACAGCGCCCAACTTGATCGAAAGCATCGCATTATTCGACAAAAACTTCGCTGTCCCTACAGGTAAAGCAAATTAGTTGCACATACACCTCTTCTGCTTCAACAATGGAACTGTTGTTTCTTGTTTGTCACCCCACTCAAACTTGACCTTCTTCATGAGTGCGCCTTGGTCCTTGTTGGCAATCTTCGAAAATCCTTCAATGAAAAATCTTCGATTCAAACCTAGCAAGACCTAAAATTGACGAATCTCCGGTTGGTGACTATGAGATAGTCCCAATCTTTAATGGATTCGATCTTGCAGGTTCCACTGTGAATACCCTGGCTAACACTCATGTGACCAAGGAACTGTACTTGGGAATCCAAAAATCACACTTGGAAAATTGGCATACACTCCTCTATCATTAAGAACTCTAAGATTACCTAAATGTGCTCTTCTTTATTCTTTCTTGTTCTTTGAATATATTAGAAGATCATCAATAAAGACAATTGCAAATTTTCAGATATGGATTTGCACACCCCGATTCAAAAGGTCCATGAAATACGGCATGATCGTTTGTCAAACCAAAAGAAATTAAACTTGAAATTTTTCATAATGGCCATAAACGGTGGTTTTCCAAAAGCGGTTTTTGGAATGTCTTCTTCTCGAACCCTCAGTTGGGATAACCCAACCTTAGTCGATCTTTGAGTAACAACTCGACCCTTGAAGCTGATCAATAAATCACAATTCTTGGAGCGATACGTTCATCACCGTCAGATTTAAGTTAATTTCTCGTAATCAATGACATTAGAAATGATCGTCCTTCCTTCTTGACAAACGAAGACCACTCCCCATGGTGAGGAACTATGGTCCTTATAGCTTTGTCAGATAGTTTCTTTTAGTTGCTCGATAACCTCTTTCATTTCAAGGTGCCAAACGATAAGGGCGTCCGAGCTACGGGTGCAGCACCAGGTATCAAATCGATTTGAAATTCCACTTGTCGAGTCGGAGGAAGACCCGACAAGTCCTCAGGGAATACATCAGGAAAATCCCAGACGATTGGTACGTCCTCAAGTCGCTTCTTCTCTGACTTGTCTTCCGTCTCCTTTGTATTAACGTTTGCCTAAAAGACTGGACATCCTTTAAGCATGTATTCTTGTGTTTTGGTGTACGAGATAATGTGCAGACGAGCCTCATATCCCCGGTTGGTTCCGTCACCATGAACAATTAATGTTTCATTTCCCCAAGGGATACGAACGATCTTCTCGGTACACACAATGATTGCTTGGTACTTTACCATCCAATACATACCAATTATAGCGTCAAAAACTACAGTTCTATGGCATTAAGTCTATGTATGAATTGGGAGGTTCAGATATTTAATGTACAACCCATTAAGTATAGTGTATCAACCCAATATTTCTCCCGTCGACTAGTTCAAAATTCATAATAGTAAATCTAATGCATTTTGGTGTGATATCAAATTGTGAGCTAAATGTTGTCGATACAAAACTCCTACGGCACCTATCCAAATAAACGAGGCATAGCGGTTATTTAGAATGAATGTCCCCGTCACGACGTTTGGAGTCTGGTTTGTCCCATATGGCCAGACCGCATACACCTTGGCTAGAGCATTGCCACCTATAACTTGGTTACCCCTGTTGTTGTTGTTCTTCAGCTTTGGACATTCCCTCTTAAAATGTCCCTGAACTCCACACTCATAACAAGTAGGTCTCTGGCCTGACCCAGTGCCCTTCTGGTTGTTAGCATTATTGGAACTTGACGTACTCCTACAGTCACAGGCAAAATGACCAACTTTGTTGCATTTGTAGCATTTGGGAGCACACGGACCATTGTGGTGATAATTGCAATTTGAGCATAGGGGTTTAGATCCCCCATATTGTTTCTTCTCAACAGTCCCTATAGCATAAGCCCTACTGGTGTTCTGCCTCTTGTTTTGGTGTTGTTGTTATGGTTTGTTGGTTATTATCTTTGCTTTCTCTGTTCTCTGTCTAACGGTCAGCAAAAGTGCGGATTCTCTTATCCATCACTTCGATTGCCATTTCATAGCCTCTTGTCATTGTCCTTAGGCTTGGATTGCTACTACACTTTCGTGGTCATGGTCGGGTAAGCCACAGACATATTTTCTAATCTTGTCAGATTCTTTAGGAACATTCTACCACACAGCAGTGCCAGTTCCTGAAACGTTAGTTGTACCCCTATCACATCGTACATATCACTTATCAATTCCCACATTCGACTTCGAGATTCGTTAATCTCGGTCCCTTGGGCAGTACTTGTCCAGTCATTTCTTCTCAGTTCATCCAGGTCATTGCATAAGCAAGTCATTACCAACAGTCCTAATTGTTGGATTCCACACGGTTAGAGCATTTCCTAGAAGAGTACAAGTGGAGAACTTGATTTGGTTTTCCACAAAACAGTTGCTTATGCGGAACACAGTTTCCATTTTATCAATCCATTGAGTCAATCGACAACTCCCATCTGTTCCTTTGAAATTTAGAGTGTTGGCACTTCATGAATCTGGTAAGTCCCACTCACGAGTGGCTCACTCGTTTTCTCCTAGCACCAGTTCTGAATTTGGTGGTTTGTCGACGCCATTCGTGTTTGCATCACATGCTGCCAAAACGGCAGTAACACCATAGTCATACATTGCCTGAAGTTGGGCATTAATGACAGTGGTAGTGGTGGCGGCTGTTGCGGCCGGTGTTGTTTTTTGGTTTAACCTCGTGGTCCTTCTCTTTGGTGCCATTTTCTTCAAATCATAAAAAATATAATACCCTTTTAGATTTCTAAAATCATAACCAGGACATTACCTATATCCCAATAAGTAAAATGAGATCACATCACACAGTGAAATGCACAACTGAATTAAAATTAACAATGGTGTAGCTAAATCAACATTCATTCATAATAAATTCGATTACAGACATGACATAATACCACCATTCCATATATAATTGGAAAACATACATGATTGGTTCAAATACAAAATGATCACAACGATTTGGTTACAAGATAAAAGAATATATACAACCTAAAGCCATACTAGCCAGGAGTTACCCGTAATACTTAGTAGGCTGTACAAAATAACTAGCCATGACAGGATCTAGGAACTGCTACCAGCCTCCTCTGGTGCATCTGACTGTGTAGGACCTTTGGTGGGTCCCTGCTGTCTCTCGAACTCTATCATTTGAGTCTGAAGCCTCTTTAGCAGCTTCAGTGCCTCTATGAACTGCTTCTTCCTCCTGTGATTTTCCGAAAGCATCTCTGTAATCATCGCCTGCCTCTTGTGGTTTGCTGCCTGTAGCTCTGTAATCACTGCCTGTTGTGCTACCACATGAGTATGTAACGGCATAACCTCTGCACGCACAAGGTTACTCACATCCATAGATTATCCCCAAGCCTCTCAAGACATCCTGGCCTCAGTCTCCCATGAGCATCAGTACGTGCATGTGCATGCCTATACCTTAATAAAGCATGTTGATCCGACAGCATCAGTAGTCGCACAACTGCGTCATCATCCAACCTCGTATATACTCGTTTGTGTCCTGCCTACCTATCCTCAAACTCCTGTCATCCTCTGGCAAAACTTGCCACAACGGTACCTACAGGTGACCACCCTGCAGGCCTCAACTGATCTCATCCCAAGATTCGGTGATCCCATATCAACATCTCGACTCTAGATCACGCCTGATATCCCTATCCATAGTGGAAACAAAACCATAGTCTGCCCTAAGACCTATAGCCGGTCTAGCTGTACGCACAGAAATCTCCTCTCCTACCTCGTATCTTAGGATCAAAAGCTAATACCTACTCTCTTTTCGAGCGGTAAAAGTGCAACCTTGTTCTGTCTGCTCTACAGTCAGTAGAGAGTAAATGCAAAGGTGGTGTCCTTGATGATGGTGCATCTGATTTGGTGTGGGAGAGTATGATAGGTGGTGGTAATGGTAGTGAATGGGAAGTAGATGCGGCCTCGGCTCTCAGCAGGATCATCGCAGCTCGATAGCCCAACGGACGAATAGGGCTAGCAGGTGGTGGTGGAGATAACACAGGTACTGGTGATGATACTAGTAGTGGTGGTGAGGGAATCTCAGGTAGTGGTGGTGATATTGGCAGTGGTGATAGTATCGGGGGTAGTAGTGGAGAAGGTATCTGGGGAAGTGGTGATGACCATAGGGAAAGTGGTGATGATGGTGGAGTAGATATAGCGAGAAGTGTGGCAACCTCTGCATCAAACCAAACTGGTGTAGGTACTGGAGCTGGAATAGAAATCCTAGCTGTAACGCGGTATACAGGGTGTGGTGGTGGTGTGGCTGCAGACTCGTCAGTCTTAAATGGCTCGGTCTCCTCAGCAGATAGGGCCTGATCAATAGCTGGTAAAGCAACAACTGTAGAGTCGGCAGGAGCTGGGTGCTCCTCCTCCTCCTCGTCATCAGCCTCAATATCAACCTCCTCATCCTCATCATCATCAGATGGTTCATCCTCATCATCGTCATCATCTCCTCTGTCATCAAGATAACCGGCAGGATCCTCCTTAGGGTCCTCGTCGTCATCATCCTCCAGATCCTCCTCAGGATCAGACTCAAGAATATAGCCTGGTGAATCAGTAGTAGGTGAGTCAGCAGCAGGCAGTGTCTGCTCCTTAGCTGGGAGTATCTCGTCCTCCGATGGCATAAACTTCAGATAAACAGGCTTTGGAACAAAGTCTGGTGGAGGTGGTGACTGTGGCTCCTCGGGGCCAGGTATGTAGTCTGGTGATGGGGGGCCTGTAAAGCGACCTGCACATATGGGTCATCTAGCATCCTTAAGAAATCTCTTGTCCATGTATACCTAGAATAGTCATCTACTATTACTAAGGTGTAGACGTTTCCTTCGTAACTCCGTACGGCAGAACCAAAAAGATCCATATGAAGGAGTTCTAAGCATCTAGTCATTGAGACTATATTCTAAGCTTTGTAACTAGCATGAGCTTGTTTCTAATTTTGCAAGCATCACAAAAATGTTGGTCAAACTTAAGCTTAAGTAAATTTCTAACTAGTTCCTTAGATGCTAACGATTGAATTAAATGCATATTTGCGTGACCTAATCTCCTATGACACAAAGTGAAGTTTTCAACAATCGTTGTAAGACAAATTTTGTATTTTGGCCTCTTTCCTAATTTCATCACATACAAACCGCTTTTCCTAATACCTCTACCTATGACCTTTCCATCCTTAGTAATTTCGCTATCATGTTCGAAGAATATTACCTAACATTTATTATCACATATTTGACCAACACTTAGCAAGTTAAATCTTAAATTATCTACATGCTCTACATTTTTAATATTAAGTGAGTCATTAGAGATCGTACCTTTGCCAATGATGTTCCTGCATAAATTACTACCAAAAATGACGTTACCTCCATTGTATTCCTTGTAGGTAGTGAAAAGCTTTCGATTGCCGGTCATGTGCTTAGAGCATCTACTATCTTTTATCCACTCGTTGGGCTCCAACCGATTCCAAGGCATATCTATTTATATAACACAATAACTCAAACATTTAGTCCCCAATATCTCATGGGTCCAAAATTGTTAGTATTGAACATCCCTTGCATTTGATTGGTATGTGGAAATAAAGGACAAATTCCCCATGGCATGTAACTTTGAGGTTGGAAGTTATTCCAAGTTACGGGAAAGCCATTTGTACGATTTTGTCGTCCAAGATTTCTTTTAGGTTGTGGTGTTTTAGATCGAGGATGAGGATTATTAATTCTCCTGGGAGGTGGGGGTTTTGACCTAAAGTCTGGTTTAGAAAATCCATATTAAAGAAGGTTTATAAAACTGTTTAACCTCATCATCACTAGCAATGGGAATTTTAACGTTATTTACCATTATATGTTTTGGTCTAGGACCCAAAATAGATTTTGAAAAGGAAAAGAAAATTTCCCTTTTCCTATTGAACAAATAGGCGGTCCTTGATTTGCTTTGGGGGTTGTTTGTACACTAAGGGGGCCACCACCAGCAATCAGGGGACCACCATTAGAGGGTGTCTCATTTTGAGATTTCACAAATTCTGTTTTCTTAGTCCCGCTTGTTGATGCTTCAAATGAGTTAAACCCTAGACCTGATTTATCTACGGAGGGTTTTTGAAGACTTAACATTTCATTTAGTGAGTGTGTACTCTTTTGAAATTGAGTTAGCTTGAGAGCTTCCTCTTTGAGTTTTTCGTTGTCAATTTTAAGTGTTTGACACGTTTTACATTCGAGATTGACTTCCTTGTTTCTCTCGAGTCTAGACAACTTTTCTTTTAGCTCACTAATTTCATTTTCTAAACTATTTCTAATGACTTTTAAATGTTTGTTCTTAGTGATTATTTTTAAACTCATTTTGCACAATTTATTATATTTACTATCTAAAATAATATCATCTATTAAAGAGTTTTCGTCACTAAAGTAAGAGGATTCGGAATGTACCTTGCTAGATGCTTGAGCCATGAGACATGTTTCGTATTTAGCCTTTTCATCATCTTCCTCACCGCTAACGCTCCAAGAACCTCCAACAAACGCCCTTTGGTTCTTGTCTCTCGGTAGTTTTGTATATGCTCCGATAAGATGATTTGGGTCTCCGCATCTAAAACACTTCCTATCACTTTTGCTGTTCTTGTCATCTCGGCTTCTTTGGAATGTCTTTCTTGTCATTCTGTGGTTGTCTCACGAACCTACCTCTTCTCTTGAAGAACTTCTTGAATTCCCTAACCGCCACTGCATACTCTTCGTCTTTACTTCCGGAAGTCAAACTTTCTTCATCACTAGATTCCTTTTTAGCCTTTAAAGCAAGGGATTTCCTTTCTCCTTTAGCTTTGACTATTTCAGGATCTTTCTTGATGATCATCTCGTGAACTTTAAGGTTCTCGATGAGTTCATCAAGTGATAATGATGTCAAGTCTTTCGACTCTTCGATTTCCGTGACCTTTGCTCTCCATTTAGGATGTAGAGCCCTAAGAAACTTCATAATGTAGTTCTTGCTAGAGTAACCTTCATCAAGAGCTTTTAAACTAGTAATAATAGTATTAAATCTAGCAAAAGTACTATTTATATATTCGTCTTCAAAAATGACTGTTGATCCCAATGAATAGATCTTTAACTCCTTAGCTTGATGTAAGGTTTAGTATCCTTGGATAAATCCAAATGTACTAAGAATGAAACTTTGAGTGTATGATATAAACTATGCGGAATCTAGTTTATACCACCAAGAAGTATACTCAATGGAACAGTAATAAACAATATGAATAACAAGACAGTTTACTAAACTTTCAGCTTCAATATAAAACAAACACTCTTAATAGTGTTGGGGTTACAAAACAACCTTGAAGCTATGACTTTTGTGTTTTTGGTGATTTAGACTCTACATCCTAGGACCTCCTTTTATACACCAAGGAGTCCTTTACAAGATAACTATGAATCTTCTAAAACATTAAACTTATATGCATATCTTTCTAAATATATAGAATATACACAAGATAACTAATACATATCTTTTCACACGTCTTTATCTTCATGCAGTCTTCAATCTTTATCAGCAGTATTAATCTCTTTAGTAGTGTTAAGTTAGTACTAGCAATACTAACTTATGCCTAGTAGTACTAACATTCTTCTAGCATTACTAACTGGTTTATACTAGCAGTTATAACTTAAGCAGTACTAAGTCTAATGAGTTTAATTACCAACAATCCTCCCCTAAACTTAATATTCACTTTGTTAATCATCAAGTTTCTTGAATTAAACTTTATGTACTAAGAGGATGCTTCCAAACACTCATTTACTCCTTAAGCTGTGATCTTGTAGATCTGAGAAGTTCAAATGCCATTTCACTTTCATGATCAACCTCTAGTCTTCTACTTAACATCCTTGAAAGCATTTCTTGAGTAAGAGGATATTTCTTCTCTATCATCATGTGAATAGCAATTCTAGTATTCATCAGCAATACATGAACTCCACATGAGTCAAACAATCTCTAACTTATCAAGTTGTAGTCCTGTTGATTCTTCCATATTTCATCTTCTTCATTAGGCTCAAATAAGATCTTCAGATCTCCCCAAAGTAGCAAGTCATATCCTTCTAGACTTGTTGTATCATACCTTTCTTGTACCAGTCTGTGTAGATCCATCACATCTTGTCTATCAAAGTCATCAAGCATTTCACTGAATATTTTGTAATTCTTAGAACTTCCATCTGCTCTGATGATTTGATAATACATCATGTTTTCAGACAAAATGTGTGTCTTCCAGTCAACAATTGGGTACTTAGTAGCTAAAGATTCAACTTCCATAGCAATTTCATCTCCTGGAACTATATCCAAATAAGCTTTAAGTTCTTCCTTCTTTGTATCATCCTCTAGCTTCTGTTTCTTCACACTTTCTTCACTATCCTTTCCACTTGTTCTTTTCCTAGCAAGTGTTTTCTTTCTACTTCTAACTCCTTTCTCTGCACTGCTACCCACTACTTTAGAATCTATACGAACAAAATCCTTTATCCATTTCTATTCCCTTTCATATAACTTCTGAATCTCCTCTAAACTCTTGATTTTTAGCTGATTGTGAGTGTACTTACCCATGTGTTTCAAATAAGTAACCATCTTATTTCTTAGTTGAGCTCTGGTTGGTGGCTTGTTCCTAATCTGTTCAGCCCTTTATGCAGCAAAGAATCTTTTCCTTTCTGCAATTGTTTCTACTAAAAATCTATCTTGCTCATAAATGGAAAAATGCTCTCTTTCTTCTTCTTGAAGTTTTGCAGCTAATAGAGCATCAGCATCCATTCTTGCTTGTACAACATCAAATTCTGCAGTCAAAGCAGCAATATAAGCTTCTTCTTATGCAATTCTTTCAATCCTAGCTTCTTCCTCAAGTTCATCTTGCATCTCCTCTTCAAGTCTTTTAGCTAATTCTTCATCTGCCTTGACTTGATCCTTCTTCTTTGATGGTTTTTCTGATTCAACCATCTTACCTTTACCTTTATTTTTAGGATCAATTTGTTGTTGAGGTGATAATATTTTTCTTGTACTGGGTTCTCTAATAGTCACTCCTCTTGTTGTTCTTGTATAAGTCTTAATTGTTGTTGTTGAGGGAGCACTTGGTTCAGCAATAGAAACACTAGCAGTAGTAACTGCTACACCAGCAGTGGAAACTGGCTTAGAAGTACTAATATTAAACTCAACAATAGAAATTTCTTCATACCTCCCCTGAATGTCTGCATCATGATGTACCAAGGAAATATTAGAATCTTGATCAATATCAGCAATCCTCCTCCCCTGTTTGGAAGAATCCTCCAAATCTTCTTCATCATCTGATACAATAAACTTGGCTCTTCTTCTAGCTTTGTTAGACTTGACTATTTTCTCTAACTTCTTTACCTTCATGATGAGCTTTGTAAAGGCAGTACTATAAACCTTCTTTGTCTCTTTTAAGTCTGTCTCCAACACTAGAACTTTGTTTGACAATTTAGTAACCAAATCCATCAATTCATTTTATTGCATTCTGCCCTCATCACTTTTAGGTGTATGACCACCTGGGAGAGGTAAATCATGAGGCATGGATGGGGTCTTATCAATGTTACCATTTCCCTATCCTATATCTAAGCTAGAGACAGTAGTAGCAGCCCCTCCAAGTCTGACATCCACCCTTGTGGAAGCAGCCTCATCTACATCATGGGTTTAAGAAGGAGAACTGGGCTAAGGAACCTCAGTTTCCTGTCTGAGAGTTGTCCTAAGTGGTGGTGAAAGAGGTACTTATGAGGTGGTTGGAGCACCTGAGGGTATGTGATGGGACTTAACTAGGACTGTTGTTCCTTTACCCTGCAGAATTGGACCCAGAACAAGCATGGTTGGAAATAAAGGAATGTCCACCCCAATATATCCCTTGGAAGCCCTCTTCATATTACCAAAAAAAATTTGAGTAAGGGTAGGGGTAATATAAAGTCTGGTATGAGGTTGAAGCAGTTTCTTTTGTTTGTTCAAAATGATTTGAATAAATCTTGGATATATCCAAAATTTGTATGGACTATCCAAGTTTTTCACCATTGCATCAAAAATCATTTTTGAAAACTTAAAAGTCCTGTTTGTGGCCAAGCATATAATAGCAGTTGCTATATTGCACTAAACTGTTCCCAAGCAGTCTTCTTAGGACTCAAACAATAAAGAATGGTGTGAATTAAAAATCTCTACTGAGGGGAAAATTATCCCTTTTGAAATGTTAACTTATCAGTATTGGACACATACCCCATAAGAGCTAGCTGTTCAAAGATCTCAGTATTAGGTAAAGAACTAATACCATCAACATCTTCTAACTTGAGATGTCTTCTAAGAGATGCTTCAGTGACAGTCTTGAGTTGTCCATCTATGGTAGCAGTTATTCCAACTTCTCCATCTTTAAGTGTGCTTGCAGAAGCCGTTTGCCAAAACTATTTAATGAAAGACTCATAGATAGGTGGATTTTCAGTAAGAGCATACTTGATGTAACTAGAATTTAGAAAATCCATAATCTGGTGAAAACCTTCACTTCCTTCTAATTTCTTAAGGTAGGCGACCATGTTATGAGTATCACAAAATTGCAAACTTGCCAATGTTGATAGTGAAAAGAGTGAGTGAGATCTAGGATAGGTTTGGTTGGGAGAGTATGTCTATTTGGTAAATTTAATTGAGATTTTATTGAGAGTACTTAAGATTTTGATTTGACCGACTGAATAAAATTTAATCTTTATCCTGAAGTAATCTTATGAGAGAAAGAAAGATCAAGAAATATCCAAATTATAGACCCCTATAAGCGAAATATTTAACAGAAATATCTCAACGGCTATATTAAAATGCCAAAAATCTGTTATGCCTCAAACAGTACTAACGGTATCATAGCAGTACTAATTTTAGCCTAGCAGTACTAAAATTAGCCTGGCTGTACTAATATTATCTCGAAGTACTTAAAACTTGCCAGACAGTATTAACCCCTTCTTCAATAATTATACAACAATATGCCTCTATTCATCACAAGCACACTAGAATTGACTAGATAGACATGTGAGAATTCATGAGGATCCATATTTATGCATAACCCATGAATAAGAGTTAAGAACTGTTAACCAAACCAAAATACCAAACACTCAAGCTCTCTTTCTATTTTTATCTCACTTTTATCTCTCAATTCTTTTACTCACCACAACACTCTGTCTATTTTTAATTCCCATAGCTCTCTTTCTATTTTTAAGCTCACCACATCTCTCATTTCTTTTTGCTCATCAATACACTATTTTTGTTTTTGAAATCACACAGCCCTCTTTCTGTTTTCAGCTCTCATTTCTTTTAAGCTCACTTATTCACTCTATCTATTTTTTGTTTTTCTTTTTCTCTCAATACTCACAGTCTTAAGTATAACAACAGTGTTAACACAGCAGTAGTAAATATAACTAGCAGTATTAATTATACTTACCAGCAGTAAGTTAGTCCAACACTACTAACTTGAAATCAATTATCAACTGCTGTCATATTTCTTTCCAAGCACCATATGTGCATAACCTCCCCTCAATCAATGCTTTAGAGGTTAAGCATTCCAATGCTAGCATTCAGAAAGTTAAATCTGCTAACATCAAAAGCCTTTGTAAGAAGATCTGCAACATTTTGATCTGTGTGAATCTTGATCACTTGAATCAACTTCTTCTCATAAGAATCTCTAATGAAATGGTGCCTTATCTCTATGTGCTTGGTTTTAGAGTGAAACACTGGATTCTTCACAATACAAATTGTACTTTCATTATCAATGTAAATCTTGGTGTTCATGAAGTTGAACCCATAATCAAGCATTTGATTTTGGATCTATAACACATGTCCATAACAATTTACAGCAGCAACATAATCTGCTTTAGTAGTGGAGTTAGCAACTATGGTTTTCTTTTTACATTGCCAAGAAATCAAACTTTTGCTAAGAATATGACACCATCCTGTTGTGGATTTCCTGTCAAGGCTAGCTACAGCATAATCACTATCAGAAAAAGCTTCCAAGTCAAATGGTGAATCTCTAGGATACCAAAGGCCTAATTTAGGCTGACCTTTTAAGTATCTAAAGATTCTCTTCACTGCATAAAGATGTGAAGTCTTAGGAGTAACTTAAAACCTTGCACAAGCACAAACAACAAATGTGATGTCAGGCCTAGAAGCTGTTAAGTACATCAATGAACCAATAATTGATTTATATAAATGAACATCTACATCTTTAGCCTTTTCATCCTTGATTAATGCCTTGTTAGGCTCCATTGGAGTGCTTGCTGTCTTTACTATGGCAAAATCAAACTTTTTCAAAATCTCAGCCACATATTTATTTTGGCTAATAAAGATTCAATCACTCTTCTGTTGAACCTAAAGTCTCAAAAAGAAAGAAAGTTCTCCTATAGAACTCATTTGGAACTTATCATACATCAGATGTCCAAACTCAGTACTCAACTCTTTCTTTGTTGACCCAAAGATGATATCATCAACATAAACTTATACTAGCAGGATATCATCTTTATATCTTTTAATGAATAGTGTTTTTTATCCAATTTTGACTCCTGTGAAAAACCATTGTCCAGCAAAAAGTTGACAATGTCACATACCATGCTCTTAGGGCCTGATGTAGTCCATTAGAGAAGCCTTTTCTACCTGTAGACTTTACTGGAAATTTTGGATCTTCAAAATCAGGAGGTTGACAGACATACACCCCCTCTTCTAATTTTCCAATATAGAAAGGCACTCTTGACATTCCATCTGGTAGACTACAAAATCTTTGAAGGAAGCATAGCAAAAAATAAACCTTAAAGCTTTAATCCTTGCAATCTGGTGCAAAGACTTCATCATAATCTATACCTTCCTCTTTTAGTATGTCCTTGAGCAACCAGTCTATCTTTGTTTCTTACGACTATGGCCTTTTTCATCCTTCTTGTATCTCAAAAATCCATTTAGTACCAGTTGCCTATTTGTCTCTAGGTAAGTCAACCAAGGTCCAAACATTTAGTAGTTTAAACTGTATAAGCTCATTTATGCATTGCTCCACCCAGCTTGGATCTTTTAAGGCTTGAAACCTGGTCTTGGGTCCATTTGATATAGAGAAATAGCAACAGACAAATTTTAAGACAATTTAAATTTTTTTTAATTTTGAAAGTCTTTGTGATTTGTTCTCCCTAAGCTTGTGAAACTGAGGAATCAAACCATGTTCATCATTTATCTTGGTCATGTGTCATTGTCCTGTACAGGTGTTTTTTAAACTTTCCAATCACTTGATCTTAGATGACTTTAAGAAATTTTGTGAAAGGAGCACCAAGAACTGTATAAGAGAAACCAACATTGTTTTATGTCAACCTCTTCTTCCACATCTTCATCATCATAAGACATACCAAAAATTCCAATATCATGCATAGGAGACACATTAGGAAACCCCTGATTAGTACTGCTATTGGCTTGCTTCTGATACCAATTGTGGAAGAATAAAGAAACGTTGATAATCTTCTAGGACCGTTTAAGCCATCTAGGATATCAATAACATTGATAATATATTTTGCACAGCGGAATTAACACATAAAGAACAATGTTATGAACAAGGTTTTACCAAACATTCTAAGCCCCAATATTATTTGATCAGAATAATATGGTTACATCAATGAACTGTAACAGGAATCACAAGATCCTTGAGGCTAAACCTAACATATGGCGTCTACATCTCTACGCTTGGAATACACACACACACATTTAGGTACAGGAACTCATGAACTGTACACCTAAACCTACTGACCTGTATCTCTTTATATACTAGAGATATTAGGTTTACAAAGGATAAGTATTAGGAAATGAACAAATCTTCCTAACTTTTACAATTATCTTCTAGGAAATCTTCTGTAATCTTCCATCTTTTAAAGAATTCCTCCTTTGTCTTTTAAGTCCTTCATCTTTCATATGTTTTGTCTTATCAACTCAAATATAATTCCTAACAATCTTCCCCTAGTTGATAATGACAAAACCAAATAAGCACAAGCTTCTTCTCCTGAAGCTAATATATATGAAAGAATAGAATTGTACCACCAAGGATCTACAAGTTGCAAATCATCTTTGTAATGCCTTCTTCCCCTTTTTGTCATAATCAAATAGGGGACTAAAGTATACAACTTTGATTTTGACAACCACAAACCACTATCACACTTCTAATCCAGCCTTCTAACAACTCAAATTACCCTCCATGACGCACCTTAAGATAAATGAACTTGAGCAGTAGAAACTTAAACTAGCAGTAGTAATAATGACTTACAGTAATAGAAACCTTCACCTCATGTGGTGCATGTAAATGGTTAAACATTTTAACAATAAGCTTCCCCTTAAACCCATATGTTAACCATTTCTTGAATCTTTAATTCTGTAGGCTCTATGTAATGATCACTGATGAAGAAAACTAAGTATAACAAACTTGATGCTGAAGTAGAACAACCCAAACTTGTGTCTTATATCTTGTACTATCCACGTGACGTCAAACTCATACCAAGACCAAAGTATAAGTAGATCGCAACCTCTTGACAAAATCCTCATCTTCTATGAGACACATAACCAAAGTGATAGCAAATGTGAGCATTGAGCACCATAAGCATGTGGAAGAGCAGATGCATTTTTGAAAGGAGAAAATCATTCAAAAAGATGTTTCTCAAATGCATTAGCAGTACTATCAGGGGTTCTAGCAGCATTAATTGATGATGATGGAGCAGCATTAGCAAATGATGGTCCAACAGTACTAACAGTATTAATACTGTTAGTACTGTTAATGTGTTCATTCTGCATTTCCTTTTAAATTAGCCTTTTAGACTCATTTCTTGTAGCTTGTTCATACTTTCCATCATTATCTAAAACTCTACTTCAATAGCCTTCTTTTTAGCATTTACTTCTTTGTCCTTAGGATCTTGAGAGATTAATGGATCAGTTATGCATAAAGGTATCAGGATATACTCTTGTTCAGGTTCTATCTTCTTTTCAGCTTGACCTGCAACAATGTTATCTTTGTTTCCTGCAATACCATTAGTTTGATTTCCTGCAACAACTGGCACATAGTTCATAGATATTGTCAAAGAATCAACATCAAAAAGCCAGTCTGGTCCATTTCCTTTCACATTAGGTGCATTTTCAAGAAATTTAATGTTTAAGGTCTCTTCAACTATCCTGGTCCTTTTGTTAAATACTCTCATAGCCTTACTAACCATAGAGTACCCAACAAAAATCCTTCATCAGCTTTTTCATCAAACTTGCCTAGATGATCCCTGGTATTTAAGATGGTAACAGGACACCCAAAAGGTTTCATGAAGTCTATCAATGGGGGTCTCCTACGAATAAGTTCATAAGGTGTCTTGTTATGAGGCTTAATAATTAAGACTCTATTTAGCACATAGCAAGCAGTATTAACTGCTTCAGCCCAAAAGGTGGTTGGCAACTTAGAGTCAACTAACATAGTTCTTGCAGCCTCTATCAGTGTTTTATTCTTCCTTTCAGCAACACTGAATTCCCTCTTAATCCCCTTCATTTCACAAAACTGGTTCATTATACTATTCTTGAACTCAGTTCCATTGTCACACCTGATAACTTTTACTTTATAATCTAGTTGATTTTCTATTCCTGTTATGAAGGTCTTTAGGATCCCACTAGTTTCATCCTTAGTGGCCAAAAAGAATACCCAAGAAAATCTACTAAAGTCATCAGTGACAACTAGGCAATAAGACTTTTTCATTAAACTCTTAACATTTGTAGGACCAAATAAGTCCATATGAAGCATATGTAAGGGTTTGCTGATTGAGTTCACAAGTTTGGTCTTATAGGAGGCTTTGTGTTGCTTTCCTTTCTGACAAGCAACACAAGAATGATCATTTTCAAAGATCTTTGAGGGTAAACCTCTTACAAGGTTTCCCCTCACAAGTTTATTCATTGTTTTATAATTAATGTGCCCAAGCCTCCTGTGCCATATATTGGATTCATCAATTGTGGCCTTAGCAAAGAGACAAGTTAAACCTCTAGTGGGAACAACACTCTTTAGGTCAACACTGTAAATGTTATCCTTTCTTGGAACTCTCAGCAAGACTTGACTTTCATCAAGTAGCTTAAAGTCAGAAGATAAGACAAGACATTCAGTGTCAGTAAAAAAAATATTGTTCTTTTTGTCACAGATTTGTGACACATTGAACAGGTTATACTTAAGCTCTTTACAAATATACACATCATCAAAATCCAAAGCGCCTGTTTTAATTTTACCTTTTCTAGAAATTCTACCTTTACCATCTCCAAAGGAAACAAATCCACCATCATAGTCTTCATACTCAGTAAGATAGCATTTGTTTCCTGTCATGTGCCTGGAACAACCACTGTTAATAACTGCTTTTTCCTTGTACTCCTTCTGTTGTGGGTTGCCCTGCACATAAAATAAGAGGTTTAGACTCTTTTGGGGATCTAAGCCATTAAAGACTTGGATCTGCCTCGTGCATCAATGTAAGAATATTTCTTGAAAGTAGTTGATGCACTACTGTGTTTAGCTTCCCAAACCCAGCATGCTGAGTCCTTAACAACATTAACCTCTTTTTCCTTATTTTCACTTACTACTGCTCTTTCCCTAGCAGTAGTATCATTTACACTGACAGTATTAACCTTTTTATTGAAAATAATGTTCTTGTTTGTTGAATACTTATTGAAAGACCTTGTGACATATGGATTTCCCTTTATTAAAGCATTTGACATTGGTCTGGGATGATTCAAAGTTAGTTTTTATACAACAATATTAACTGGTCTGACAGTATTGACTGCTACACCAGCAGTCTTAAATTTTCCTAACCTAGTTAAAACTGCTTGTGGAACAAATCTTCTATTGCGGTGAGGGTTAGTCATTTTATTAGGAAAGTTCTTGTGGTTCACCCTACTTGTGTTGTTCCACACTGGTCTTACAACTTTTTGATCACATACATAATGAAGATGCTCAAAACTACCACAAATAAAACAAGCTTTATTTATCATTTTAAAATCACTTCCTATCCTTTGGGACATAAGATTGTTCTAGTTTCTTTGGTTCCCTCTAGGATAGTGTTTGTTTTGTTTAGGTGTTTCTATCTTCTCTAATGTTTCCCTAACAGTCTTAACAGATTTTATCTTTTCAGTGCTAGGTCTAACAGTTTTAACCTTATCATTAGGTTCTACCTTACTTTCATCATCAGAATTTCAATCCTCAATGATTGGAGCTCTAAAGTTGTTCATCCTAACAGCATTAGATTCAACTGTGTTGAACACACCCTTATCAACTGACTCATGTTTTGACTCAACAGTCTTAACATCACTAGATGTAACATTAGTAACAACATCCAAAGACTCACTTTCAACTTGTTTATCTATAAACATTAGATCAGTTTTGGGGGCATGAAATTTCCTGTTAAAGGTGGGGGAACTGCATGATATCCCTTATCTGATCTAGACATCTCAGATGAATTCATAAAACTTTCTACTACAGGAGTAGCTGCATTATATCCTAGTCCTGTTTTAAACTTGTCAATTACTTGACTTTCTAGTAAATCATTTAAAGACTTGGATGAATTTTGAAACTTCTCTAATGTTTGTTTTAACTGATCTCTTTCTTTTTCTGCTTTTTCCAATTTCTTTTTGTTTTCAACTAAAGCATTATCTCTGAGATTAACTTCAAGGTTTAACACATTAATTTTCTCTTCAAACACAGCCTCATTTTTCTTATAGTGTGCTAGTCTAGCCTCTACTGATTGTAAACCTGCTTTATAAGATACTAAATTAAATTGAGACTTTTTGTAATCTAAAGACAAACTGTCATATTGTTCTTTAAGAGTAGCATAAGCTTTTACACATGATTTAGAACAAGAATCTACCTCAGAATCTGAATTGGAAGAACTTCCTGAAGATGTATATGCCATCAATGCATAGTTTGTAGGATGCTCTTCTTCAGCTTGGTAACTCCAATCATACCCTCCAATTCCATCTTGAGCAATCAAGGCATTTTGAGTAGGAGTCTCCACTGTGATAGTTCTTCTATCATTCTCTCTTCCTTTGTTTTCCAGATTCTTTGGAGCTCTACATTCTCTTGCAAAGTGTCCATTTTTATGACAATTGTAGCATTCCACCTTAGACTTGTCAAATCCAACTTATTGACCATTTATGTCCAACTTTCTTCCTTTTCTCTTGATAAACCTTCTAGCTCTGATTGTTATCATGGCCATCTCCCATTGTAGATCCATTTCTTCCAGGATGAATTTGTTCTAGGTCCTCTTGAGCAAGTTGAGGAGAGTTGGGCTGACTTGCAAGGAAAGCACAGATCACAGCATCACTAAGGTTATCTCCAGATGTAGAGTTAACAGCATTACCTTGAGTATGAGCAGTACTAACTCCATAAGCAGTATTATCTGCTTTGTTTGTACTGTTGGTGCTGTTATTGCTGTTGAAGGATGCAAAAGCCACATTTTGTGGATTTTGGCTTATGCTTGATGATCCTGTAAGTTCAGGTTCATATATCTTCAAGTTGTTGTACAAATCATCCAGACTGATGGTTTTTATTTCCACCTTGTTCCTCCAGATTAAAGCATGAGTCTTCCATTCAGATGGAAGACTTCTCAAGAGCTTTAAGTTCATATCTTCTTGCTCAATAACTTCTCCTTGAATCTCCAACTGACTAATAAGTTTTTGTAACCTATCAAAAGTTTGATCCATTGTTTCTGAACTTAATGCTACAAAGTTCTCATATTGTTGCTTGAGAAGTATCCTCTGAACCTTCTTGGATTCCTTGTTTCCTCCATACCTTTTCTTTATTGCTTCCATGAGCAATTTTACATCTTTATATAAATGGAACTTCAGTTGATCCTTATTTGGGAGTGCCATCAATAGAGTTCCTCTGGCCTTCATCTCATTCTTCCTGTCCAGCTTTTCTTCTACAGTAGTAGGTTCATATTCATGCTCAACGTTTCTAACAGTTTTCTTCAGCACCTTGTTACCATTCTTAATTACTTCCCATAGGGAGTAATCAGTCATAAGAAATAATTGTTCTATCCTCATTAACCAGAGATCATAGTCCCCTAGATTGAGGATAGGGAGTTTTGTAGTCAAAGTGGTAA
>BQNB010071122.1:0-22425 GCA_026074375.1 Tanacetum coccineum | reverse complement strand
GATTTCACTTAAACAAATAGATGGTGATATAGCTATATAGATATATATATATATATATATATATATATATATATATATATAATATATATGTTATTAGTTATTAGTTATCAAAGTACTATATTACTAGGGAGTTTCATAATGAGGCCTCTTCGGATGGCGTATCGACGAGTTGTTAGATTTACGATTTAAAGTGTCCTAACTCCTCGAACGTCATGTCATGACCTCTTAGATTATGATAGCCCGAACGATAGTATGATGTGACTAACATAGACCTGTATATGATGTTAGTTAATCGAATTACATGGTACTTATACGACCTTAATTTAAATAGGTTGCATCTGACGATTTGCGTGACGCATTATCGGTGATATTTGGATTATCAGAACTCAAGGTGAGTTCATAGCCCCACGTTTTACATGCTTTTGTTTTACAAAGTTTTTGGGGTGAAAAACATGCAATGTTTTACAACTGGACACAAGTGGTTAAGTTTCATATTATGATTACATGTTGCCTAAGTAGCGATAACCCAATCTGAGCCCATTATCATGAACTGTTAATTACGAGCGCGAATGTTATAAATAGATCTATTGGGTTTGACAACCCCGTTCGGGTGATTAGCTATCACCAGTGAAACGAACGTATACCATGTCGAATATAGGATGTTGCGGGTTAGAACATCACCAACGGGCAAACGGCCATTAATTTGGCATCCATACATGTCAAGCATCAGTGTCATGAGCTTAGAGCAACGTAATTACATTTATATGATATCTGCATCTGTTGCATTATCATACACTTGGGGAAATCTTGTGGTCCTACAATATATGATTTATCAAACCTATGAATTCACCAACATATTGTTGACGTTTTAAAGCAATGTTTTTCAGGGGATCAATAAGCACAAGGTGCGATGGATACATTGGTGGTTTTGATTTGGATGTCTTGCATTAAAGATTTTGTCGCATTTCATTTTGTTATCTGTTATGGGCTGAAAATCTTTGTATTTGATTAAGTGAACAAGTTAAGCTACGGGCTTTTGTAACAATGACTTTGTTAAATCCAATGTATCGTTTTCAAACGACTTTTTGGTCGTTCTATATATCTCTTGTGTTGTTGATTCATGAAGTAACACGCCCCGGACCCATATTCCGCTGCGACCCAATTTGGGGGTGTTACAGATTGGTATCAAGAGCCAAGGTTATAGAGAACCAGGTCAAATGTTTTTGCTGGACTATAACCGTTTTCAAAAGATGTTTTATAACAAAAGGAATTACACGGGACATACATATGTGCATACATTCATGCATACACTGCCTGTTGCATTAGTTGGTTGAACTAGATGCATTCATAATTGATATACATGTTAAGATATAAATGTATATTACTATAAGAGTCTTATATTAAATACTAATATAAGCTATTTTGAATTTTCAGATTCAGTCATGTCGGATTCGGACGAACCAAGGGTTACACACACAGAGATCTCCAGTCCATATGAGGACTTATCGGATATAGGTTCACCTAGAGCCGATGACCATGAGTTCCCAGATGCACCACCTTCACCTGATTATGTTCCAGGTCCGGAGCATGATGATGACGAGATCGTTGCTGAGGACCAGCCGTATGCTGAGGATGCCTCACCTATTGCACAGTCACCAGATTATGTGCCGGAGTCTGATCCTGAGGCAGATCCGGAGGAGGATGGCGATGAGGACCCTGAGGAGGACCCTATTGACTATCCTGCTGATGGAGGAGATGATGGAGACGATGAGATGGACATTGAGGAGGATGAGGATGCTGATATGGACATCGATGAGGAGGATGAGGATGATGAGATGGAGGACGAGGAGGCGGAGGAGGAGCACTCAGCTCCTGCCTACCCAGTAGTTGTTGCTTTACCAGCTACTGCCCCATCTGCGGAGGAGACTGAGCCATTTGAGACCGATGAGTCTGCAGCTACACCACCACCTCACCCTGCATACCGTATGACTGCTAGGATTACTATTCCAGAGCCATTACCGGTACCAGCATGGTCTGATTCTGAGGTTGCCAGATTACTTGCTATATCTTCCCCACCAGCATCACCACTATCTCCATGGTCTTCATCACCACCACAGATTCCTGTCCCATTATCACCACCTTCACCAGTATTGCCAGCACCACCCCCTAGTCCTATTCGATCATTGGGATATCGAGCTGCTACCATTCGGATGAGAGCTGAGGCTGCAGCTACTTCTAGTGAAGAAAACTCCCTAGTTGGGTACTCTAGGTGTGGAGTAGGATGAAGAGGAGCTTCGTAGCCGAACCACTATAAATCAATGTATCATCGATTTGATCTTTTCTATCTCTATTTATTTATATTCTGCATTTACTTATTTATTTATTACATCACTATCAAATACACTTGTGTATATCTAATAACTTCACATAAGTAGACAATCTACGTTTTAATATTAAAATGGTAAACCTATTCAACCCCCCTTCTAGTTTCCATAATAATACTAGTTTTTACCAAATTTTGAACCAACACAAGGGTAAAGTATAACCCCATATGTAGTATAGATTTAGGGTAAGACCAGGTAATTTCACGGGATTGGTGTTTCTTAAAAAGTTAATTAGGTTTGCAAAGAGAATAACTTTAGACTTGTCACGAATCTAAAGACAAAGGACATGATTTACATTTGTATTTCAAGTAATTAGAAATGATGTTTATTTAGGGATGAGAGCAAAGAGGATAAACATGCAAATAACAATGAACACATAAATTGAAGTATAAACACATAACTAAACGGGTAGTCATTCAAGCGATCATCTATTTTATATAAAAAAGAATCCTTTCGCCCTTTAATCCTTAATATATAAAATGCTTTAAGATTGATTCACGTATGAAAATAATAATGATAAACTTACTCAATCAGGTTCGTTAGACATAAGATCAAGCATTAAACATATTCATAATCGGGTTTGATAAACGTTTTACTAGTCAATTTTCACAAGATAAGTACCGAATTGTCATAGACAAAAAACGTGAAATGAAACATAAAGATGGAGTCTTTCAACCTATATCCATTTGTATGAGAGATCAAACTATTAACAAATATCTGATTAATCCAACATTAAGTTTAATATTATTATTATCAAAAACATTAATATTTAACATGTTCACATCCCGACTCTCATTTATCCCAAATAAACACAAAGGACTACTCCATGATTATGAAATCAAAACACATTATGAACTCAAATAATTCAGTAGTAATCATATTCAAAACCTAAACAAGATTATACCAAGTACAAAGAGCAAATGTTATGATTTTACAAGAGTTTTCCCCCGAAAACTATATTAAAGCCAAGTAATATCCAAAAACCACAAACAAATCTGTTACACCAGCCTATAGTCTAAGATATAACTTCACTTCTGCTATTCTTGATGAATTATAACCTGGGATTGGATGAACTTAGAGCAAGCTCACCAAAATCCCCAAAAACATCTTCTAACTTCTTGATTCTTTTGTTGTAGTAGATTGTGTGTAATGTGTGTTGAAAACCCTAAGAATATGCCTCTATTTATAGGCTAGGAAGCACCTCTGGTCGTGGGTTTAGAGACAGTGAAGAGTCTCCACTTCAATACAAATGATTAATGGTTTATGTGTAACCGCAGTTCCAAGTACGTCGCACTTATAAAAAAGTGCGCCGTACTTCACCCTAGAATTAATCTCTCTCTCCCTGATCTGAAGTACGCTGTACTTCAGGAAAAGTGCGTCGCACTTGGCACAATTTCATTTAATACTTCTTTTATTTTTTTCTAGATTCTTCTCTTGAAGACCGTTAGAGTATTTAACGGGTATCTTTTGTGTTTTTAGTCCTTTTTGCGTTCTTCGATCCTGAAATAACTAATATACAAATAAGTGGCTAAACACACGATATTTAATATATTTATATAGATAATTTACGTATTTACGAGGGATAATATATGTATAATTAGAGCGTTATTAAATCCCCCATACTTAGCTATTGCTTGCCCTCAAACAATCAAAGCGAAAAGTACTTCGTTTTTATAAGTGGAAGAATAAACAAATCAATGATCATAAAGTTGAAGATAACGCGACTAAGCAACTCACGAATTTTTAAGGATACGTTTTAATTCATACTCGCTCAAATTTTAGTGGAGTAAATGATATAAGTAACTCACTCAAATGCTCAGTCATGATTCATTCAAATTACCATAGGCTTGTTCAAGAAACTAAACAAATTTGATGGGGTGTAAGCTAATCATCAAAAGAGAGGGTTTTAGTCGGTAAATGTAACACCCCCAAAAATAGGTCGCAGTGGAATATGTTTCCGGGAGCGTTACTTCATAATACCATTGCTCAAGTCATGAGAGAACGACCTCTAATTGTGTCATTTGAAAAGGAATCTTGAATTATTTAGACTCCAATGCACATCACATAAGCAAAGCATCTAATTCACCTGAGAAAAACATGCTTAAAAAGTGTCAACATAAAGTTGGTGAGTTCATAGGTTTGTTTAAGTATAAATGTTAAACCAAAGTTTTGTAAAGTATGTATGACTGTTTCAATCCTTGTATGTTCCCCAAAATATATGTATGAATGTTGTAAATCAAAGAGTTATAAAGTATGCATGACCATTTCAATCCCCAAATAGTCACAAAAACATATGTATGAATGTTATAACCCAAAGAGTTGTAAAGTATGCATGACCATTTCAATCCCCAAATAGTCACAAAAACGTATGTATAGTTGGACCCCTATTGTTCAAAGTATGTATTGCCACTTTATTCAAGGCAACGTAAATATTCCTGTGTGTATAAAACAATGATCACGATTACTCTAAGTTCATGAAACTGCTGCGTAGACTCATATATATGCCACTTTATTCAAGGCACCGTAATTGTTCGTGTTCATGTAAATGTTGTGCTCCGACATGCTATAACGTTCATTTGCCCGGTGATAGCTTATCACCTGAACATGGCTGTCACACCTGAATATATCTATTTTATAACATTCGTGCTCACCCTCTAGGTAATTCACAGTTCAATTCGCTTAAGCTAATCCGTAATCATTTGGGTAAAAGTAAAGTAATGTCCTTGTTTTCAAAAATGAAGTGAAACAAGCAATGTATTTCGTCCCAAAATAAGTAATTAAGTATGTAGACCAGTTGTAAAACGAATTGTAAATGCACATGTAATAAATTCAAACCCATCATGTAAATGAAGTTGGTAACAAGCATGTTCTCACCCCAAAAGTTGTAAAGTATATTGTAAAACAAGTAAAACGTGGGGCTATAAACTCACCTTGAGTGAATAGATAACAAGTATATCAGAAAATGCGTCACGTAAGTGTCCGATTGCAACCTAATTAAGTATAGGTCGTATGAGTACTAAGTACTTTGAATAACTAAGACCATATATAATTCAATATAGCTACATCACCATCTAATTGTATTTGTGAAATCATATTTATAAAGTAAAAACGTTTATAAATATCTCTTTAGTAAAAACGGCGTAACTTTCTCGTTTTAAGTCCGTTCGGTACGTTTCTTATTTCCACGCTTTCATATTAAGACGATGTATCAAAATATTACATTTTCATATTTTTAACCCACTGGTGAACAGTACTTTTTACTGTTCATGCACTTTTATAAATTTAATTATCGTAAACCTCATAAAAGTCATATCTTATTCGTTTTAACTCCGATTTTAGTGATTCTTTCGAGCACATTTTCGTAATTAAAAGTTTTATCTAACTAATGTATTTTTCAAAAATGTATATGAGATAAATAGTATTTTTACTGTTCATAGTTTATAAAATTATTTTTATAAACTTTACTTATCGCAAACATGAGAAATCCATAACTCCTTCGTTATTGATCAAAAAATTATGATTCTTAATGTTTTAGAATCCTAAAAATATGTACTTTCTAAGAAAAATAAACCGCAATCATTTATATCAGGAGGTGATATTGTCAATAAGTTTTTATAAAATTCTTTTAAAAAAAAAAGCGATTATTTTCGTATTATAATTGCATATAATGACGTATTACTTCGTTATAATCGATTTTTCGAATGGTTCCTCTGTACATGCCTACGATCCTTGTAACATGTAGTATTTTATAAAAATATAAAATAAATACATTATTTTTCGAATTTGATCAGACCCTTGAAGATATTTACATAAAATCTTGTTTAAAATTTATTGTGTATCTAGGATTTTTAGCTTAGTACACTTGTTACAAGTCCTCTACAACACATTATATCACATGTCTCATATGTATTAGGTCCTTTAGTCCATTACTTGTCCATGTAATGTCCATGATAACAAGATCTCACAACACTTTTACTTATAAACTTAATAAGTAACTTTTTAAATCATTAACTTATATATACTTTTTATAGGTAAACCAACACTTGAATAATACTTATACTCCATTCATTATAACATGTCACCTCAACATCTATATAACATATGAACAAAGTTCATCAACCTTATATGAACAAGTGTAAAAATCCATTTTACTTGTTAATAAGTTTCCTAGATGGTGATTAACTATACAAACATCATATATGCATAAAATCACAAATGTAAAGAGATTAGGGTTTTTAGATAACCTTAGTATGATGTATGGTGATGAACAACAAGATCTAAACCCTAGTTTAGATATTATACCCAAGCTTTCATTACTTAGAAAACCCTAAATCCAAAGAAACCCTTAATCTGTTTCCTTGCTTGCTTTAACCCTTTTAAACTATTAAAATAAACTTCAATCCTTATTGTAATACCGTAAATATGTTGCAGAACACTGTATATGTTGTATAAAAATTTTATGGTGATTGTTGTGTATGTGTTTTATGTTGTCGTGGGTTAGTAAGGCACAAAAAGGGAGAGGATTTTGCTAGATTTTGCTAAGTGAAAAGATACAAATGAAATGCTAGGAATAGGATTACTTAAATACTAGAAATAAACAAGATCTATAGAATTAGGGTAAAATGGGGGTTCGGGCTTTTGTGTAAGAAATGGTATGGAGTTTTGACTTGCTGGTTAGAATAAGTTGGTATGGTGTTGTAGAGAGTTTAGCTGAAAGCTCTATACAACATTTGTGTGATATTTAGAAACAATTAAAATTAAATATCTTACTTGTGTATTATCCCTAGATCCGGCCGGAATACTAATAATTAAGGATGAATTGGTTTATTAATTTTTGAGTATGGGTATAATTGTGGGTATTTGGTTGAAGCGTTAGATGAGTTTTAGGTGGTTCTGTGAATGCCTAAAGTAATTTTGTCGCGAAACGTAACACTCTTACGTAACCAATAAAAATAAAATGTGTAACGTAAGTTAATTAATTTACCCTCTAAATAAATTTATCTAACACTTGCTTGACGTAATACATTAATTGTTTGATATCCGTTACGATGGTTGTTGGATTTTTTAGATTACGCGATTTAACTTACGGATTAGAATTAAAAGCAAACGCATCCAATAGAGTTTAAATTAAATTGTTGAATTAGTATGAAGTAACCGATATGAAAATGTGAATTGTTACAGTATCTATCGTGCTAAAAGATTTTGTCCGAAATTTAGTTTTGAGTTGCCTACCGGAAATGGTTGATAATGAGAGGTCTGTGTGTAAGAATCTTTGTTTTATAGGTGATCAGTAACACCAACGATATAAAATTGTGCCCAATGGCTATGAACAGTAACCCCAACGGTTACTTCCTCCCTTTAAATACCAAATTTTTATCCTCTATTTCTCCATACAAACTTATCTATTCCTTACATTTCTCTTATCCAAAACCTCTTAAAATGGTTGATATTACATACACTCTTGTCAATGGACGAGCGCCGATATTGCACTCGTAGAAAACTGTACAATTTATTACACGAAAACTAAACATTTATCTTGCCTACGTCCCATACGAAGAAGAATTTCAGTATCTGGCCTTTATTCTAGCGATTCTCGCACCCATCGTCGTCCTTGCTATTGGCGTGGATCTCTTTTGGAAGGAATAGATATTATTGTTAGGGGAGGGTTGTAATAAAACTGCTATTTCCGTTTTGTTAATTTGTATATTATTTCTAAGATAATAAACGATTGTTGTGGCAATAAATTTATTTATTTGTTATTTTTATTTATGTCTTGCGAATATTTCGTTACATGCGGAGTAACTGTTCTGTGTTCCCTTTTTATTGCTTTTAACTTGGGCTGTTAGAGATTAGTTGACGTTGGTTCAATATTTATTGTCATGACCATGGCTCGATTTCTAGTGGGCTTATTCGTCCCCTTCTGCTTAACGCCTCAGTTATAACTTTTTTTGATGATGTCGACTTTATATAGTAAGGTGGTGTAAGAGTTTACTTAGTTATTATGATTGTTTGTTTGGTCCTTGTGATAAATACCTTTTTGAATTCGTATACACAAACTTGATTTAAATGAAAAATGTTTCCTTGACAAGAAGTTGTAAGGTGGATACTCTTCAGCATGGCCATAGGTCCTCCTGAATTTTTTCATAGGGGATAATGGTTATTTTTATTGTGGACTAACGAGCTATGCTTAATTTTTGTCAAAATAGGTATGTGATTTAGGAATGGTTACATAATTGATTAGAGGAATATGGGTAGATTGACGGAAATTTCTAAAAAATACATAGATTTGTTTGGATAATTAGGAAATCGTTCAGTACAACGAAAGTTTAAGAGGAAGTACAATGAGATTTTTAAAGGACATAGAGTCTACGATAGTTCCAACTTAAGTTTTACTAGGTAATAGGTCTCTCATTAGATGTTGATGTTAGACGTCGCGGCACTAGAGTCTCCATGACCTTTTCCTTTCCAGTACATGTTCATACGGTTTTAAAACTTCATTATCAGGCAATTACTCTTGTAGTGTCCCAGACCTCCACACCCATAACAGATAACTTCAGCTTTCTTTCCTGACACTATGGACCTTTGTTTCGCTCTTGGGACTGGGATCCTACAATCTCTTGCTTGGTGACTCCTCCGTTTGTAATTGCCACATTTTTTTGCAGACTGGCCAATGTGGTGAAAATTGCACCCGTTACACAATGGTAGATTTCCAACATAGTCTTTCGTGTTGCTTAGCCTAACAGTGTGTGCTCTAAACCCTTTATTCCCTTTGTTTTGTTGTTGGCTAAAGCTTCCATTGTGGTCACCTTCCCACTTCCTTTTCTTACTATCATTCCCTGCTACTTTGTTTTCCTACTGTTTGGCCTGGTTTATTGACTCATAGATAGCAATAGCGTCGATAGCATTAGCCATTCGCTTGGCTACAATCTATTCAATTTCCTGAACGCTCATCCCTTGACTCACAGTTGTCATTGTTCTTCAAATTAGAGGAGTAATAAAATAATATTTTTTTAGTTATCTAAGTCATGTTTCGAAGGTGGAATGTTGCGAGATTGTATGTTAAAGTTGTGTAAGAGTTTTTGGACCATCACGTTATTCGTAATATTTTGAGAATGTTCTAGTATTCATATAAATAACCCTTATATAAATAATTTATAGAGTATGTATGAAAGAATGTAAACACATCTTGGTATATATAAGCAAGACCTTACAATAATATACGTACTATAATATGAACACGTATATGAATCATGTAAGCATCTAGTATGACCAACTAATGCAACAAACAGTGTATGTATGTCCCGTTAAAACCCTTTTGTATGATGCAATGTTTGTAAAATGGTTATAGTCTAGGTAAAATGCAACCTAGTTCTCTATAACCTTGGCTCTGATTACCAATCTGTAACACCCCCAAAAATGGGTCGCAGCGGAATATGTTTCCGGGAGCGTTACTTCATAATACCATTGCACAAGACATGAGAGAACGACCTCTAAACGTGTCGTTTGAAAAGTAATCTTGTATTGTTTAGACTCCAATGCACATCAAGTATGTCAAGTAGCTTGTTCACCTGAGAAAAACATGCTTAAAAAGTGTCAACATAAAGTTGGTGAGTTCATAGGTTTTTGTAAGTATAAATGTTGAACCAAAGTTGTGTAAAGTATGCATGACCATTTCAATCCTTGTATGTTCACCAAAATGTATGTATGAATATTGGAAATCAAAGAGTTGTAAAGTATGCAAGACCATTTCAATCCTTGTATGTTCGCTAAAATGTATGTATGAATGTTGGAAATCAAAGAGTTGTAAAGTATGCATGACCATTTCAATACCAAATAGTCACAAAAAGTTAAGTATAGTTAGACCACCAATGTTCAAGTATGTATTGCCACTTTATTTAAGGCAACATAAATATTCATGTGTGTATAAAACAATGATTACGATTACTCTAAGTTCATGAAACGGTTGCGTAGACTCATATATATGCCACTTTATTCAAGGCACCATAATTGTTCGTGTTTGTGTAAATGTTGTGCTCTGACATGCTATAATGTTTGTTTGCCCAGTGATAGCTAATCACCCGAACGGGGCTGTCAATCCTGAATAGATCTATTTCATAATATTTGCGCTTACCTTCCGAGTAATTACCAGTGAATCCGCTTAAGCTAACCCGTAATCATTTGGGTAAAAGTAAAGTAATGTCCTTGTTTTCAAAAATAAAGTAAAACAAGCAATGTATATCATCCCAAAATAAGTAATTGAGTGTGCAGACCAGTTTGTAAAATGAATTTTAAATGCACATGTAATAAATTCAAACCCATCATGTAAATGAAGTTGGTAACAAGCATGTTCTCACCCCAAAAGTTGTAAAGTATATGCAAAACAAGTAAAACGTGAGGCTATAAATTCACCTTGAGTGAGTGAATCGATAATGCAAATCACTAACAGAAAATGCGTCACGAATACGTCCGAATGCAACCTAATTAATTATAGGTCGTATGAGTACTAAGTACTTTGAATAAATAAGACCATATATAATTCTATATAGCTACATCACCATCTAATTGTATTTGCGAAATCATATTTATAAAGTAAAAACGTTTATAAATATCTCTTTAGTAATAACGGAGTAACTTTATCTTTTTACGTCCGTTTCTTATGTTCTTTACGTCCACGCTTTCGTATTAAGCCGATGTATCAAAATATTACATTTTCATATTTTCAACCCCCTGGTGAACAGTAATTTTTACTGTTCATGCACTTTTATTAATTTTACTTAGTGTAAACCTCGTAAAAGTCATATCTTGTTCGTTTTAACTCTAATTTTAGTGATTCTTTCGAGCACGTTTTTGTAATTAAAAGTTTTATCTAACTAATGTATTTTTCAAAAATGTATCTTAGATGAATAGTGATTTTTACTATTCATAGTTTATAAAATTATTTTTATAAACTTTAATTATCGCAAACATGAGAAATCCGTAACTCCTTCGTTATTGATCAAAAAATTATGATTCTTAATGTTTTGGAATCCTAAAAATAAGTACTTTCTAAGAAATATAACCATCATTTATATCAGAGGTGAATTGTAATAAGTTTTTATAAAATTTCTTTTATAAAAGCGTTTATTATCGTATAACTTGTAAATGTTGTATCTCCTTCGTAATAAATTGGTTTTTCGAGTTCTCTACATGCCTACGATCCTTGTAACATGTAGTATTTTATAAAAATGTAAAATAAATACATTATTTTTTGAATTATATCAGACCCTTGAAGATTTTTACATAAAATGTGTTTAAACTTGTTTTATAGGTTTTTAGCTTAGTACACTTGTTACAAGTCCTCTACAACAAAATATATCACATGTATCATATGTATTAGGTCCTTTAGTCCATTACTTGTCCAAGTATTATCCATGATAACAAGATCTCAAAACACTTTTACTTATAAACTTAATAAGTAACTTTTTAAATCATTAACTTATGTATACTTTTTATAGGTAAACCAACACTTGTATAATACTTATACTCCCATTATAACATGTCCTCAACATCAACATAACATATGAAAAAGTTCATCAAACCATGAACAAGTGTAAAAATCCATTTTACTTGTTAATATGTTCCCTAAATGGTGATTTACTACATAGAATATATATACACATAAAATCATGAATGTAAAGAGTTTAGGATTTTTAGATAACCTTAATATAAATAAGAATGATGAACAACAAGATCTAAACCCTAGTTTAGATATTAAACTCAATCTTCCAAGACATAGAAAACCCTAATTTCAAACTAGAAACCCTAGTTTTCTTCCTTATGCAAAACCCTTGTAATCCCTTAATCAAGTTTCCAATACACCTTAGATATGCCTAACAATGAACCTTGTACACTTGAAATACCTTACAAAAACTATGAATGTATTTAAGTGTGTGGTTTGATCTGTGGGTTTTGAGGGAAAGGGGGAGAGTATTTATGAGTTTTTGTTAAGTAAAATGAGAAGTGAAAGTTTACTTGTGAATAGAATCCTTTATATAGAAAAAATATCTAGAAAACCATTTGCAAAAACCATAGTATTTGGCTTGAATGAGTAGCTTGTAAGATGGTTAGTGAAATGTGTAAGGAAGTTGATGAGAGGTGTAAGAAAGTTGCTAGGAGGTTGCTTGTTTGAGTTTATAACACATGCGTGCTTTCTAGATGGAAATTAGATAATATATTTGTGTTTTCCTAGCCTATGGATCTGGCCATATATGTATATGTATAAGGAATTGTGTAATTTTTTTAGTATTGGGTATAATTGTGGGTATTTGGTTGAGTATAAATAGGTATTGGTGCTTTCGGGTATGCCTAAATGTATTTTATTGCGAAACATAAACGTTTTACGTAGCCAATAAAAATAAAATATAAATAGTTAATAATTATCCTCCAAATAGTTATATAACACTTGCTTGACGTAATCTTTGTAGATACTCGTCTTAATCCTCCTAATTATGTGCTAAGTAAATTTTCTATATAGAACCACATTGGTACGGGTCTTAATCCTTCGATGACGGTTAACCGGCAGGTTGTCCTAGGGCGACTAGTAATGTGTCTCGGCTTCTTGGCTCAGGATTTGGTATAAGATTACGTTGACTTTATAGTAAGATGGAGTAAAGTTATGCTTAGTTGTTATGGTTACTAATTCGATTTACCAAAGTAAACGCGTTTTATGAATACGCACACAGAACGTTGCTTTTCAAGGATGTAAGTAAAAAAGGATTTATTGACAAATGTTACATGGTGACTACTCTCAGCATGGCATAGTCCTTCCTGAATTATACATATGCGATCAGGCTATGTATATTTGAGGGCTAACAATGCGATGCTCATTTTCGTCAAAATAGTGTTATGATTTTAGAATGGCTTACATAAATAATTAGAGAATTGGCGTAGATTGGCGAAAATTTCACAATACATAGATTTGATAGATAATTTGAAATCGTTTAGAACAACGAAGATTTAAGAGAAATATAACGAGAACTCCTAAGGAGATAAAGTCTAAGATAGTTCTGACTTAAGGTTTACTAGGCAAAGCGAGACACATTTCTCTTTTAAGCTTCGATCTCGTCTTCAATGTTGTTAGGGTCTTGATCGGTTTCTCCTCCTCCTAAGGCATGCTATAACCACCCATTTTTTAAGGTCATTTATGAAGTCAATAAATTCACTATATATTTTTAGTATTGTACGCGTTTGTTTTAAATCCTAATCGTTAAGTTAAATCGCGTAAGCTAAAAATTATCGTTTAATGTAAACGGGCATCAAACAAATAAATGTTTACATCAAGAAAGTGTTAAGTAATTATTTTGAGGATAATTATTAACTTTGTTCATTTTATTTTTATTGGTTACGTAAAACGTTTACGTTTCACGATAAATTACGTTTAGGCATACCTAGAACCACCAAAACTTTTCTACGCTTCAACAAATACCCACAATTGTACCCAATACCCAAAGTATACAAATTTTCATCATATATATCAATATGTGGCCGGATTTAGTGAGAAAGGTCAAAGAAAATATCTCATTTTCTTCCAACTTGACATTGTACAAAACCAACTCATTTAAACCTTATGTCTTCCATGTTTATTTAACCAAAGACTTCCCATGAAACCCTCATCATGTCTAAGACTCCTAATAGTGATCTTGACTAGTCTTAAGACTATATAATACATGCACTAGTGTAAGTAACACACATGTACTCATTTCCTTGGTGAAAACAACACTTTTTCTCTCTTTGTTTTGTCTAAACCCACGGCTCAACATCAAACCACCACCAAACCCATAGAAAATTTTATTTACAATATTTACACATATTCCTACATGATATCTAAGATAACCTAAGGTGTTTACAAGGATTGGTTAAGTATTTACAAGTGTTAAAGCAAGAAGGTTCAAGATTAGGGTTTAGCTTGGAATTAGGGTTTTCAAGTGTTGTAAGTTAGGGTTTCGTTTATAAACAAGGGTTTAGATCATTTTTCTCATCATATTACTTCATATTAAGGTTACCTAAAACTCTTAATCTCTTCATTTTTATGATTTTATGCATATATAATGTTTGTGTAGTTAATCACCATCTAAGAACTTGTTTACATGTAAAAATGGATTTTTACACTTGTTTATGATTTGGTAAACTTTTATATATGTCATATGAATGTTGGTATCATATTATGATGGGAATATAAGTATTGTACATGTGTGGATTATGTATAAAAAGTATATATAATCAAGTTAACTAAAAAGTGTACTTATGAAAGTTCATGAAAATATAAGTATGTAAACATTTGGATCTTGTGATTTTTGGACAATATATGGACTAATCTTGGACTAGAGACCCTAATTATGTAATACATATGATAACGAGTGTTGTAATGGACTTGTAACAAGGTGATTAAGCTTAAAAGCTATAAAATCAAGTTTAAACATGTATTTATCAAAATCTTCCAAACTTTTTGTTATGATTCGAAAATAAATTTATTTATTTTATGTTTTTATAAATTACTACATCTCATAAGGATTCTGGATATGTAAGGAACTCGAAAAACGGATTAATAACGAAGAAGATACGTAGTTTACAAGTTATACGTTAATAAACGGGTTTATAAAAAAACAATTATAAAAACAAGTTACAAAATACTTATGATATATAAAGTGGGTTATTTTTATCAGATAGTACACATTTTTAGGATTCCAAAACATTAAGAATCGTAATTTTTCAATCAATAACGAAGAAGTTATGAATTTCGCGAGTTTACGATAATAAATACTTTTATAAAAATAATTTTATAAAAGTTATTGTTCATCTCAGACATGAACATTTTGAAAACATCATTAATTTGATAAAACTTTTAATTACAAAGACGTACTTGAAAGAATCACTAAAAACGGAGTTAAAACGAATAAGATACGACATTTACGGGTTTTACGATAACTAAATCTATAAAAATAAATTTATAAACTGTCAAGAACAGTAAAAACCACTGTTCATTAGGGGACTACAAATATGAAAATATAATATTTTGATAACTCGTCTTAATACGAAAGAGTGCACATAAGAAACATATGAAACGGGCGTAAACGATAAAGTTACATCATTTTTACTAAGGAAATGTTTATAAACGTTTTAACTTTATAAATACGATTTCACAAACGCAATTAGATGGTGATGTAGCTATATAGAATTATATATGGTATTAGTTGTTCAAAAGGCTTAGTACTTATACGACCTATATTAGATTAGGTTGCATTCGGTCATTATCGTGACGCATTTTCTGTGATATATTTGTTATCATTTACTCGAGGTGAGTTCATAGCCCCACGTTTTACATTTTAATGATTTACAAGTTTTGGGATGAGAAACATATGCATGTTTTATAATTGGACGCAAGTGGACATTTCACATTACGATTACGTGTTTGCCTAAGTAGCGATAACCCTCTGAGCCCATTATCATGAACTGTCAATCACTATTGTGAGTGCGAATATTATAAATAGATTTTTTTAGATTGACATTCCCATTCGGGTGAGTCATGCTCACTATGTCGGTTTGCCAGACAATGAACGTATACCATGTCGGACATAGGATATTGCGGGTTAGAACATCATCACGGGCAATGTTGGCAATTTATATTGCAATTCATACATGTCGAGCTTCAGTGTCATGAGCTTAGGAAAATGTAATTACATTTTATGATGTTTATATCGGTTGCATTGTCATGGGGAAATCTTGTGGTCCTACTTTATACATTTTATAAACCTATGAATTCGATCAACAATATGTTGATGTTTTAAGCAATGTTTTCTCAGCAGATCAGTAATGTACAAGACAAGGGATACATTGGTGGTCGTTATTTTGGAAGTCATGCTTTAAAGATTTGGTTGCATTGCATTTTGGGAAACATTTGTTATAAACTAGAATCTTTGTAATATGTACTTTGAACAAGTGAAGCTTTGGGATTTTGTAAAAATACTTTGCTAAATCCAATGTATCAGTTTTAAATGACTTTTTGGTCGTTCTTATATATATCTTGTGTTATTGATCTATAAAGTACCACCCCCAACCTATATTCTACTATGACCCAATTTGGGGATGTTACAGATTAGTATCAAGAGCCAAGGTTATAGAGAACCAGGTCAAAAAAATTTGCTGGACTATAACCATTTTCAAACATTACATTCATACAAATGGATTTTCACGGGACATGCATACATACACTAGTTGTTGCATTAGTTGATTAGACTAGATGCATTCATGATTGATATACATGTTATGATATAAATGTATATTACTATAAGAGTCTTATATTAAATACTAATATAAGCTATTTTGGATTTTTAGATACTGTCATGTCAGATTCTGAGGATTCCACGGTTACATACAATGTTGTATCCAGTCCATTTGGAGTGTTGTCAGACATCGGATCTCCGGGGGTCGATGGACCACCCGTGATGCCAGAGGATCCATATGCATATGTGGTAGCTACTTTTTAGGCCCCGCCATCTCCTAATTATGTGACGGGTCCTGAGTACCCACCTTCACCAGAGTTTATTCCAGAGCATGTTTATCCAGAGTTTATGCCACCGGAGGATGATGTACTCCCAGCTGAGGAGCAGCCACTACCTGCTACTGTCTCACCCATTGCTGATTCACCGGGCTATGTTCCTGAGTCAGATCCTAAGGAAGATCCAGAGGAGGATGATGATGAGGACCCTAAGGAGGATCCTGCTGATTATCCTACGAATGGAGGAGACGATGGTGATGATGAGGATGAGTCATCCGATGATGATGAGGATAATGATGTTGATATTGAGGGGGATGAGGAGGAGGAGGAGCACCCAACTCCTGCCGACTATACAACTGTTACTTTACCAGCTGTTGATCATGCCCCATCTGTTGAGGATACTAAGCCGTTTGAGACCGACGAGTCTGCAGCCACACCACCACCACATCCTACATACTGGGTTACTACTAGGATATCGATCCGAGATGAGCCACCTACATTATTTTGGTCTGATACAGAGGTTGCCAGACTTACCTACTCCACCACCTTCACCACTTTCCCCATGGTCATCACCACTAGCTTAGATTCCTTCTCCACCACTACCTCTGATACTATCACTACTACCAGTATCATCACCACTCCCAGTATCACCACCACTACCTTTAGCACCTCCACCATTAGGCTACAGAGCTGTGATGATCTGGCTGAGAGCCGAGGCTCCATCTACTTCTCATTCACCACTGCCACATATCATACTCTCCCATACCAGAGCAGATACATCGCCATCAGGTACCTCACTATCGGGGATACCACCACTCCTACCTATACCAGCACCTACATCATCACCATCTTTGTTGCTACCCTCTGCTAACCATGGAGCGGATATGCCTGAGGTTTGTTTACCACCTCGGAAGAGGTTATGTATTGCTCTTGGTCCTAGGTACGAGGTCGGAGAGAGCTCGTCTGCTGCTGCCGCTAGACCTACTAAAGGTTTTAGGGCAGACTATGGTTTTGTTGCCACCATGGATAGGGAGATTAGGCATGATCCAGAGAGAGATGTCGGTTATGGGATGACCGACACTTAGGATGAAATGCTGGTAGACATGCCAGGGGCACCAGCGACTGATGACATAAAGTTGGGTCAACGGATGATAGAGTTTGCCACTAGGGTTAGGCAAGACACAGACGAGATCTATGTGAGGTTGGATGATGAGCAGACTGAGCGACAGCTGATGGCTGGTTGGCTTAACATGTTGTATAGGGATAGGCGTGCACATGCTTATACAGCTCTACTGATGGAGAGAGAGGCTAGGATGTCTCGAGAGGCTTGAGGACGATCCATGGACGCTAGTGATCATGCATGTTCAGAGGTTATGTCAATGCGTACTACTGTATTGGGTCAACAGGCAGTGATTACAAAGTTGCAGGCAGCGGACCGCAGGAGACAGGCGGCGATTATAGAGTTGCTGGCAGCAGACCGCAGGAGACAAGCACAGTTCATTGAGGTACTAAAGCTACTGAAAGAACTACAAACCCAGATGACAGAGTTTTAGAGACAGCAGGGACCCGCTAAAGGTCTGGCACAGCCCGATACACCAGAGGAGGCTGTAGCAGTTCATAGATCATGTTATGGCTAGTTATTTTGTACAGCCTACTAAGTATTATGGGTAACTCCCGGCTAGTATGGCTTTAGGTTGTATATTTTATCTTGTAACCTAATCATTGTGATCATTTTGTATCTGAACCAATCATGTATGTTTTACAATTATATATGGAATTGTGGTATTATGTCATGTCTGTAATTGAATTTATTATGAATGAATGTCAATTTAGTTACACCATTGTTAACTTCAATTTAGTTGTATATTTCACTGTGTTTTGTGACCTCTCTTTACTTATTGTGTATATGTCATGTCATGGTTATGATTTTACAAAATCTAAGGGGTATTATATTTTCTTGTGATTGAAGAAAATGGCACCAAAAAGAGCCACCAGATCAGCACCAGTTGCAATAGCTGCCACCACATCTGTCACTAATGCCCAGCTTTAGGCAATGATTGACCAAGGCGTTAATGCCGATTTAGCAGCACGTGATGCTAACAGAAGCACAAACGGCGATGACAGGCATGTTCAGGAACAAGTGTTAGAAGGACGGAACAAGTTGCTAGAGAATGCACTTACCCAGACTTCATGAAGTGCCAACCTCTGAATTTCAAAGGCATAGAAGGAGTTGTCGAATTGATTCAATGGTTTGAGAAAATGGAAACTGTGTTCAGTATAAGCAACTGCTCGGTGGAGAACCAAATCAAGTTTTCCACTTGTACTCTTCTCGCAGGTGCGCTAACATGGTGGAACTCCCATTTTAGGATTGTTGGTCATGACGTTGCGTATGCAATGACTTGGACAAACCTAAAAAAGAAGATGGCTGACAAGTATTGCTTGATGGTCAAGATTAAGAAACTGGAGGCTGAGTTGTGGAATTTGAAAGTGAAAGGTATCGACGTGATAGGGTATAACCAACGTTTTCAGGAACTAGCATTGCTGTGTGTTAGAATGTTTCCTGAAGAGTCTGAAGAGATTGAGAGATATGTCGGTGGTTTACCCGACATGATCCACGGAAGTATAGTAGCATCAAAGCCTAAGACAATGCAAGAGGCAATTGAAATAGCAATTGAGCTGATGGATAAGAAAATCCACACTTTTGTTGAATGTCAAATAGAAAACAAGATAAAGCAAGATGATAACCACCAACAACCACAACAACAATAAAACAAGAGGCAGAACATTGGCCGAGCCTACACTGTAGGATCTGGTGAGAAGAAGCCGTACGGTGGATCTAAACCCCTATGCGCTAAATGCAACTATCACCATGATGTCCATGTGCTCCTAAATGCCACAAGTGCAACCGAGTTGGCCATCTGGCCTATGACTGTAGGAGTACCGCCAATGCCAACACTACTAACAACCTAAGGGGCACTGAGGCAGGTCAGAAACCCACTTGCTATGAATGTGGAGCCCAGGGACACTTCAAGAGGGATTGTCCAAAGTTAAAAAAACAACCATGGTAACCAAGCTAGAAATGGAAATGTTCCAGTGAAAGTGTATGCGGTAGGCCGTGCAGGGACAAACCCTGACTCCAACATCGTGACGGGTACGTTCCATCTAAACAACCGCTATGCTTCTGTCTTATTTGATACTGGTGTCGATAGAAGCTTTGTGTCTACTACATTTAGCTCCCAAATTGATATCACACCAACTGCATTAGATCACTATTATGACATTGAACTAGCTAACGGGAGAATAATTGGGTTAAACACTATCCTTAGGGGTTGTACATTAAACTTCTTGAACCACCCATTCAACATAGACTTAATGCCTGTAGAACTTGGTAGTCTTGACATCATTATCGGTATGGATTGGTTGGCAAAGTACCAAGCAGTCATCGTTTGTGCCGAGAAAATCGTTCGCATCCCTTAGGGAAATGAAACTCTAATCGTTCGCGGACACGGAAGTAACCAGGGAAACAAGACTTGTTTGAACATCATCTCGTGCACTAAAACGCAGAAGTACATGCTAAAAGGATGTCCTATCTTTTTGGCACATGTTACTACAAAGGAGATTGAAGACAAGTCGGAGAAGAAGCGACTTGAGGACGTACCGATCGTTCAAAATTTTCCTGAAGTATTTCCTGAGGATTTTCCGGGTCTTCCACCGACTCAACAAGTGGAATTTCAAATCGATTTGATACCTGGTGCTGCACCCGTAGCACGGGCACCTTATCGATTGGCGCCTTCCGAAATGAAAGAGTTGTCGGAGCAACTGAAAGAACTTTCTGACAAGGGCTTCATAAGACCCAGTTCCTCACCTTGGGGAGCTCCAGTCTTGTTTGTCAAGAAGAAGGATGGATCGTTTCGAATGTGCATTAACTACCGAGAGCTGAACAAGTTAACGGTGAAGAATCGTTATCCCCTCCCAAGGATCGATGATTTATTTGACCAACTACAAAGATCCAATATTTATTCTAAGATAGACTTGCGATCAGGATATCACCAGCTTTGGTTATGAGAAGAGTATATTCTGAAAACGGCATTCAGAACTTGATATGGGCATTATGAGTTCCAAGTTATGCCATTTGGCTTGATGAACGCACCAGCGGTATTTATGGATCTCATGAACCGCGTGTGCAAGCCATTTTTAGATATATTTATGATTGTCTTTATTGACGATATCCTTATCTACTCCAAGAACAAGAAGGAACACGACGAACATCTTAAGGCAATTCTGGAATTACTTAAGAAAAAGGAGTTGTACGCTAAATTCTCTAAATGTGAATTTTGGCTTCCCATGGTACAATTTCTCAGCCACGTAATTGATAGTCAAGGAATTCACATGGACCCCTCCAAATCGAATCCATAAAGGACTGGGAATCTCCTAAAACACAACGGCGATTCACCAATTCTTAGGTCTTGCTGGGTACTACCAAAGATTCATTGAAGGATTTTTGAAGATCGCCAAGCCAATGACCAAGCTTACTCAGAAAAAGGTCATGTTTGTTTAGGGCAACAAACAAGAAGCAACGTTTCAACTATTGAAGCAGAAGTTATGTAGTGCAACAATTGTGGCTTTATCTAAAGGAAGCGAAGATTTAATCGTATACGGTGATGCTTCAATCAAAGGTTTGGGCGTTGTGTTGATGCAAAGAGATAAGGTGATTGCTATGCATCACGCCAATTGAAAATTCATGAGAAGAACTATACGACTTATGATTTTGGAACTTGGAGCAGTAGTGTTTGCTCTCAAGATTTAGAGACACTGTCTGTATGGAACCAAGTGTACGGTGTTCACTGATCATAAGTGTTTGCAACACATTCTTAATCAGAAGGAGTTGAACATGAGGCAACGTCATTGGTTAGAGTTGCTCAGTGATTACGACTGCGAGATTCGTTATCACCCAGGGAAAGCAAATGTTGTTGCTGATGCTCTAAGCAGGAAAAAGCGAATAAAGCCACTAAGAGTTTGAGCCTTAGTCATGACTATTGGTTTGAATCTCCCCAAACAAATTTTGAGTGCCCAGACTGAAGCACGAAAACCAGAGAACATCAAGAACGAAGATATTAGAGGTATGTTGATTGAAAATTCAAAGGATCCGAAGAAACTTAGAACGGAAAAGTTGGAACCCCACGCGGATGGAACTCTATGCTTAAATGGCAGGATTTGGTTACCATGTTATGGCGACTTGAGGACTATGATCATGCACGAGTCCTACAAGTCAAAATATTCTATCCATCCGGGTTCTGACAAGATGTATTAGGACATGAAGAAGCTATATTGGTGACCCAATATAAAGGTCGACATCGCCACCTATGTTAGTAAATGTTTGACTTGTGCTAAGGTCAAGGCTGAACATCAAAGGCCATCGGGTTTGTTGGTGTAGGATCGATATTCCTTAATGAAACACTGATATACTGTCAACTATGCGGAATCTAGTTGTCAGTACTTATGAAGAAC
>BQNB010071121.1:0-30940 GCA_026074375.1 Tanacetum coccineum | reverse complement strand
TTTAATTTTATTATAATCTAATTTCACCATATTTTTTAAAATTTTATGCTCTTTCATTCAACATCCATTTTGATATATTTTTATAATTTTTTGTTTTTTACATTTTTAGCGGGTTTATTTTATATTGATTTGTATTTTTTACAACTTTAACTTTAATTAAATATGAACTTGATACGTTAAAACTATATATTTTTGGAGAGAGTTGTCTTTTTACATGCGAGAATGATGATGTTAATATGGTATTGCGGGAAAGCTAACGGAAACTCAAACAAACACATACAACGAACACATACATTCAAAGTGTTGTGAAATGAAATTACTAAGCGGGTAGAAAATTGCGTAAAGAGTTGAGTTAGTAAAATTTTTATTGCCGCCGCTATGCGCGGGTAACCAACTAGTACTATTTAAAGTTGAGTAAAACATCATATTTGTGTTAATGACAAAATAAAAAATGACTTTCTTTGGCACAAAACAAGAAAATAAGCGGACATATTCAATAAATTACTATTGAAAGAGTGAACAAATTCGCTCCTTTTTCCTGCAAATATGGTAAGATGGCAGTGAATAACGAATCAAGGACTCAAACTATTTTTCTTACATATAAAGTAGACGGCCCAACTTTTTTTATCCGATTTAGAGTTTTTTCTCATTTCCCGTTAACACACTAACCCCCTATTTTGTTATATCCTCAAAATTAGTGTTAATTAAAAATGAAGGGCCAAATTAACAATTATAAAAAAAAAATATGCATAAATGTTTCTTAATAGTTACCCATAAAACCTATGTTAACCAAAATTCTCAGACATCCCCTAATCCATTAGCTAAAAAGATTAACTTTTCTTAACTCATATTCCTCAAATCAATTAACAAACATAGTTTCATTTATATTTGGTTAGAGAGAGAGATATTAAGGAGAGCCCACAACGCTTGAAATAACCTGAGCCCTGGTATTTTTGCATCAAACTTTCTCTGAAAGTAAAAAAAAGGGAAGCAACTTAATAATTACCTATTAATCCTGAAAAATCCGCACCCCATTAAATTCTACAATCTCACAAACCAAGAGCACAAGTAATAATACCGCGAAGACGAAATTCCATTTATTTACTAGAACGCTGCTGTACAAATGAGGATGTAAACTGGTCTATCAAACAAAAAAACTTTCAATCACCGATCCTCAGAAACCATCTTATTAGTGAGTTGTACAACACAAATAAATAACCATTCATGATTTCCACATCTTAATACAAGAACAACATGTCCTTTTTGCAAAAATTCAACAAATAATAAATAAAATAACGACTTTATTGAAAGGGGAATCCTAGACTACAACCTGACCCAGACACCACAGCAAATTCCATTCATGTAGCTAATTGTATTTTGGGGATGTCTGAGAATCTTTTTAACAAAGATTTCTGGCACTAGAACCGTTAAGAAACCAATTTATGTATTTGATTTGGATGGATAATATTTAGGGAGTAAGGGCAGGATGGACTTTTGTAGAGGATGATAAGAGCTAAAGAGCGGGGGTTGGGGTTTAGGTGTGGTTTAGACAAGATGAGGAGGAGTCGAACAACAGGAGCCTCACGCATATCTGGGGCGATACGTATACAATCACAACAATTTTAGACGTTCTGATCTATGACCGTAGCACGAGTGATTAGCGTTTCTCACAAGATAACAGATATAGCACGTCAGACTCTGATCTATGTGTTTCGACATACAAGCACCAGAGAACACATACTCCTGGCTAGTTTCAATGTCACTCGGTCTCAATCTGTGGTTATCTATACTGCTCCTTTAACAATTACGAGTAAGTATTCACAAGAAGATACTCTCTGGGACTGAAAGTATGGTGGGGTAGTTGAGCGCGCGATGCGCGTGGGGGTAACTTTCTTGTGGCGTTTTATATTCCTTTATTATAAGTAATAATACATATCAGTCTGTGGTGGTGGCGTCGTGAGCGCGGTGATGCTAGTCATAGTTCAGGGAGCTTGGTAGTTCTGAACACGTGATATTACAATAAGTAGGTGGAGCTTTCGATTAGAGCAGCCTCGATTTTCTTTGATTTTTAGAGCGGTGGGGTATGTGCAACAATCTTTTGGGGGGGGGGGGTGGCGGGGAGCCGGTTTGTGAGCGGTAACCTGGGTGTATAGATTCGTGGGTACAAGATATGGGATAAGTGTTGGTGTGAATATATACCATATTAAATAGCCTGGTGTACTAGGGCCATACGCCTAGTTTAGTGGATGGACGGGGTAGGTATCGATCAGAGCAATGTAGTGCATTCTTATCTTTGATTTTTAATTAAGGGAAGAGATTAGATTCCGTACCTCATTGCATAGTAAATAGACAATAGGAGTAATAGAGAACTACTGTAATCTTTCGTTTGTTGTTATTATTCAGAAGAAAAAAACACCTGCTATGACATGCAGCCAAATTTTAGCACTCTAATTGATTGCACTCGAGCTACAGAAGAGTAATTAGCCAAACCAAAAACAGCTATCTTGGTTTGAAACTCATCAAACAATAAGAAATTGCAATAAACAAATATATATAGGGATGAAATTTTGAACGTTGAACCGTTTCACGTAGATACTTGAAACCCTTCTTGCACGAATTATTAGCACTTTTAGATCCCCGTGCACGCACCAGGTTTACACATGAATCAAATTTAAAAGAGCTTAAAACTCTATATATTTCAAGTTTTCATGATAAACAACTCTTTCATTACATGAAATGAAAAAATTAACTTTCTCATAAACTCTAAACTCCAATTTTCATAAAATTAATATGCAGAACTCCTTCAATCAACTTCACAACTAATAATCTTAACAATACGCTAGCCAAACAAACTGGAATAGAAATTAAACATAAAAAGCCACCTAAAAAACTTATATCCAAACATCCATTATATAATCTATAAGCAAATTTAAACCCAAACATACTTTGCAACTAATGTGCATTCAAGATGACTTACTTTTTAGAACATAATATGAATTTCTCTGAACGGTTTATGCTTTGAACGACTTTACAATCAATAACACATACCTTGTATCCCTTTTAAAATAAGTGAAGCAAATAAAAACATATACTTTCACCTTAATAGCCGCTTGAACATAGCAAATGCATCAAACAAACTAATCAGGATACTGCATGTTGGGAATTAAGGGCTTCTATAAGTTTCTACTGCTGGTTCAACTTAGTATTGCCAAGAGAAGACTTAGTACTGTGGTATGTGCTTAATTACACATATCTTTTGCCTAAAAAACGTGCCTAAAATGACCAAAATATACAAAAAATACATTGTATTTGTGTGTTTTGTGATTTATGATTGTGCAGGTAACGGATATTCACTAAAGGACAAAAATCAAGCCAAAACGGACAAAACCGAGCACGTGATTGGAAAGAGTGCAAAAAGGTCAAGGTCAAAGTCAAAGGCAAAAAGTCAAAGTCAAAAAGTCAAAGTCAAAGACGAAGCCGAATCCGAAGAAATCTTAAATGGGCCAACCCAAACCTATTTAATGGGTCGGGTCAGCCCATTAAGCCTTTATCTATAAAACTTTAAAGTTTTAAAAGCCTTAAGTCCATAAACCTTTAAAACCTTACCCGACCCAATCCTAAGCCCAAAACCCTTAAACCATTAACCCTATTAACCCATTTACACCACAAGTCCCTAACACCTTACATCGTTAGTCCTCAAGGACTAACATTGTTAGTCCAAAAGGACTAACGATGCAACAACTTATCAATTTTAGAACACACGACCGTTACCCTGTTCACCCAAATCAATTTTCCCGCCATTGACACTATTCATGTGTCACTTTCACTTCGTCCACTGCTCCCATAGACAAACCCACCTTACCCCTTCATACGACCACCACTTCAACAAAACCACCAAATCCATGTTGGCATATCCCTCGAATTCTTAATGGTGATGATTTTGAAGATAAATATGAAGTCATGATGATAAGACTTGGTGAACAAGATTTTTGGATGGCTATGATAATGCTTTGAGACTCCTCACAGAAGTAACACAACAATCACATGTGCCTACTTGAATTCGGCTATATATATAAGAGCTTAATTTTCACTTTGGAGGGTATGTAATATAGGAGTAGAGTAGTCTTGTTTTTAAATTTATTTACAGCTTATTTGTTTTTACTTAATGTATTTTTTTAAGCATTGTAATATTTTTAAGTTTAATGAAATTCTGTTTTTAAACTGTCTCAACTCTTTATACATTTTTAGCTTATTCTAGTGTTCTAAATTTTAATCTTATAAACTATTTAAACTCTCTAAAACCTGAAAAACTCACTCAAGCTTTCTCAAAAGATTATTTAAGCTTTTACTGTTTCATTATCCACTATCAAAATACCTCAGCTTTTGTTGGATGATAAGCCAAATGTAGATGGGCTTATGGACTTACCAGCTTATCATAAGATAAGCTGGAGCTTGTTGATATAGCTCTATGAGCATTTATTACCCTTGTTTAAGCAAAAGGGTTTTGTAAGTTTTCATTTCTCAAGTTTTTAGCTTATTTACCGTTGGCTTATTCAATTGCTTATAATACTGCTTATTATTGCTTATGTATGCTTGTTATTGATGTTTAATGCTATTTTATGCTTTTTTGTAGTTTAAATCATCTTTGTTTATGTTTTGAGTTAAAACTGTTGGTTATTTCACTTAATACTACTTAATCTGTTAGCTTAATTATAAGTGCTTATTCCTGTGTTCTTAATGCTTATTAGTGCTTAATATGGCTTGTTGGATATTTGTTTTTCATAATCTTAGCTTATATCAGTTTAAACTAGCTCTAAAATAGATTTTGGAATGTTAAAGGAGTGTTTGGGTTAAGGTTCAAAATGGGTCAAAATGAGTGTAAAGTTGTTTTGGGTCATTAACCTTAATTTGTCAATCTCTGTTAAGTGGTTTTAATCAGTTTTTATAAGTTTTTCAAGTCTAAAATTGAGTTTTAAGGTTTTGTCTACAAAGTGTCTAAATCTGTAGCTTTAACATCTTTTCAAGCTGTTTTAATTTGATTGTTGCTAAAAAGTTGTTTTAAGGTCTTGTTTAAACTTCATTTTGTTTCATAATGCAGTAGGATAGAGTTAGTATAAGTGTGCATTGGTAATTTGAGTTTTAGTCAAGAATTTGTCAAGTTTCATAGTTGTCTTTTTCAAAGTTCAAAGTCCTTTTTCAAGTTCAAATTTAGATAAGTTAAAGTAGGTTTTAAATTTTGAAATTAATAGCACAAGCTCATTGTGCTATAAGCTCAATCTGTTTGAGCTTGGTTTGGACTTTAAAAGTCTTTTTCCTAGCTTAAAATAGGGCTGCAATAAGCCCTTTTTGAAAAACTTAGCTCATACTGAGAGTTAACAGCCATTTTTACTTAGCTTTTTCATAGCTTATATATGTTTCAAACTGATTTTTCTTGGCTTATTCTTGTAGCTTATAGGACAAGCTTAATAGTCCTTGTGGTCTTTAAGCCATAAGGATCTGATTTGGGGCTTAAAATTAAGCCCAAAAGTGCCTTATTGGGTTGTTTAAGTACTCTTTTTGGGCAATATTGCTTATTTGATTTCTAAGCTTATGGCTATTTGGATTTGCTTAAATTTTGTTTAGGATTGCTTATTAGGTTAGGTTTAGAGTTTTTGTAGCTAATTTGACCTTAGGATTAAGCTTTTAAAAGCTTATTTGCATATCTGAGTTTAATGCCTTTAAGCTTTTAAGAGCAAACTGCCTTTTTGCCTTTTCATGCTTTTTAGCTTAGATTGTTTTAGCTTATTTCTAGGTTTAGTTGCTTAATAGGTATAGCTTAATACCTCTTTTAGCTTAGTTGGTTCTTGCCTTAGCTTATTGAGTCTTTTAGATAGCAAACAGTTAGTTAAAACTCACTTAGCTTAAAACTAAGTAATCTGTCACCCTTTTAGAGCTTATTTCTAGCTTATTTTAGGTTTTTATAAAATGTCATTTCATAAAAGTTACTTATTTTCAAGTCTTAAAGAATTTTGCAAAAAGAAATTTCGAAAAATAAAAACATATAAGGGTTTAGGGAAGCCAAGGGTGAGCAAGGCTCGAACCCCTGACCTCAACCTTAACCCTTATACGTATTTAACACACACACCTCAACCAACTGCCCTTGGGACTTTCACCTGTCATACCTTTACACCATTTAATATTTAACCCCTTTTTGTCCATTTTGCTTATTAGGCTTATTTTGCTTTTTAACTGCTTATCCCGTTTAGCTATTTTCCAGCTTTTAATTTTCATAGATTCTACATAGTTAAAAGTACTTTAGGTAATTTTTATAGATTTTTACAAATTAGTTTAGTATTTTTAATTAATTTTTTAGATTAAAACTGTTTTTAATTCACAATAAATTAAATAAAAGTAAAAAAAATATAATTCTTTTTGCTAAAATTTTCCTTTATCATTTAGGACGGTTAAAAATTAAATTTGCTCTTTTAAGGTTAAAATTGTAGAATTTAGATTTTTAAGTCGCGTTTTTAATTTCTGTTAACGTTTTTCGTGTTTTTCCTAATGTTTAAGTTTTTAGTTTTTCCCTTATTTTTTTTTGCATTAATAATTGTAGACATTAGGAAACCAAATCAAAATCTTGAAATATTCAAAACACGCGATCACAAACGTAACCGATTTTCAAATTCGCACCTCGTCGGGAAACGACCCGGGAATGTTTTTTAGGATTTTACTTTGGGTAAAAGTAATTTCCTCTTCTTAAAACCCTCTTGGAATACTCTCACTCTTCTATTATTGATTTTGGGTATTTTAGTTATATATTTATAGTATATATTATATATACTAAAGGACACAAATCAAATTTTAGCGCCGTTGCCGGGGAGGTTGTGAAACGATTATAGTATACGTTTGAAGATTAGTGTTTGAAGACCCTTCCTCGTGAAGTTATCGCTTTCATTTGTGAATATTTTCAAGCAATAAAAAATACCAATTTTTTTAAAAAAAAAACAACAAAATCAACCGTTGTGTCACTTGTGATTTCGGCTCACCTTTAGATTACAAACTATAAGAGAGATATAAGGAGGGTCGATCCTACGAACTTCGACCCGAATGGAGAAGGTTTTTAAAACGCCTCGCGCTTACCTGCTCCTCCGCTTCTTTGTGCGTTTTCTAGAGTGCTACCGTACACTTGTTCGATTATCGGTTACCAAAAATATTTTTCTTTCTTATGTATTTTGCTATAACTAATCTTCTCTATCCTCTTATTCGTTTAATTCTTATCTTCTTTACCCTCTTACCGTTAATTCTCGACATTCTCGATAACCATCTAGGTTGCTCGAGTTTTGGGGTCCGTTTAAATGGTGATCCCGGTCCTAGCTTATCAGTGTATGGATCCGGAATGAGTTTGTCTATGACCCAAATTCCTTGTTTCCCTTGATAAGAAACACCGAACTTCATCACCCAACCTCTCACACATCACCAATACGAGACATACTCGTATGAAATTTTGTGGTAGGGAACTCTCCTCCGGGTTTCGATTTTCAAACAGAGAACACACCCGCTTGATCAAGGACCCTGTTACTATCAAGACCTTTGGATACTAACCCATCACCACATATTCTCCGAGTCAGCCCCAGACATATTCTTGTGAGTTATGTGGGAACGATGCTCATTATGGTTACGATTATCCGCCTCAAGTTCCGTTTATCTCTAATCCGGACCCGTGTTACAATCAAGACTTTTATAATTTTCCACAAACTTCACCTAATTTTCAACAAAAATATATTTGTTGTGAAAACTGTGGGGTCCTCATGAGACTTTTCAGTGTCAACCGTTGAACCAAAATTTCTACGAACCTAATCTTTGTTATAATTCTATTGCTTCCGGTTTTGACCAATTCCAACCCTTGCAGTTTCCCGTCATTCATCAACCTCCTCATGAAACAAGTGTGGAAATTTTGCAAGCTAAAGAAAACCTAATGAAATCTATACAAACCTTTTTAAAGAAGTTTAATCGTATATCTTTTAGAGAAACGCCAAAGGTTTTATTGCTAGATTGGGATACATTTTTTAAAATTAAGCAGGTTTGTAGTGAAAAGCTACATCAACAAGAGGATTTACAAGAATTGTTTCATAAACTTCTTAAAGATTTGCAAATTATAAGTGAGGAGCTGGCCAATTATATAAATATTCCAAACTGGAATTGTCCTGCCTTCTACGAAGATGATGACGAGGAGTATACTATTGCAATCACACCCATCTTACCAACCGAGGAGCCCGATAACTCTCTAAGTATGGGGGACGAGCATCTTAGCACTATTCCGGAAACAGAATCGGACGAATTAATAAAGTCTAGTGTTGAGAACCTTGTCCCAAGCCCAAGTGAGTCCGAGGATTTCTCCGATATCGAAAGTGAGTGTGATGTGCCCGTTTGTGATGATTTTACAACTATCTCTAATCCTTTCTTTGATGCTGACGACGATTTTTCCTCTAGTAACGACGAGTCATTTTCTGATGAGGACATTCCAAAGGAAATTTATTCGAACCCTCTTTTTGATGAAGAAATCATTTCTGATAAGATAGATGCTTCGATTGTTTCTTCTCCTAAGTTTGATTCTCTTCTCGAGGAGTTCTCCGGTGAACTCGCTCATATTGTTTTAATTCCACCGGGAATTAATGAAGCCGACTTTGAACCCGAGGAAGAAATCCGTCTTGTTGAGAAATTGTTGTATGATAATTCATCCCCTCGACCCCCAAAAGAATTTAATTCTAAAAATTCTGATGCTATAATCGAGTCTTTCTCTCCATCTCCTATCCTCGTTGAGGATAATGACTCTCTTATGGAGGAGATCGAATTATTTCTTACTGGTATGTGCTATTTTACACATACCTTTTACCTTGTAAAACGAACCCAAAAGACCAAAAACATGTAAAAATGGCAAATATATGCTTGTTTTTGTGTTTGTGTATGTGCATGTACGGGTAATAAAGAAATGGACAAAAATCAAAGCAAAAACGGACAAAGCCAAACACGAGACGGATTGAGTGCACAAGAGTCGTGGGTTTATAGCAAAAAAAGTCAACAAAAGTCAACATCAGTCAAACAATGGTCAACCCACAAGAGGACAAAAAAACCCTTAAAATACCAAATGAGCCCTTAATGTTAAACTATTTTCACTATAAGTCCCTGAAATCATAACACCGTTAGTCTTTTAACACTTAGGGACTAATGGTCGTTAAGTCCCTTATATAAACCACTTAATCTTTTAACCATTTACTAAGCCCAAACCATAATTCATAGCCCAAAACCCTTTCCCGAGCCCAAGTCAACTATGCGGGGCAAACAAAGAAAACGTATAAAATAAAAAAGTGGCGGGAAAAACAGTTCTCACTGTTCACCCGTCTTCCCTAAATTTACCCCGCCCCAATTAATTTCATTAAAGTGAAATTCACCCTTCTAGAAGCTCACCTCTGACACCCCTGATAATTTGGCAGTCCACATTGGCGATCCCAACGAATTTGATTGGAGGATGGGACGTGTAAGGCAAAGAACGGATTAGATCATTACTTGGAGGGCAAACAAGGATTGAAGAGTCAAGATTAAAAGTGGGGGAGCGTATGGGAGGCCTAGAAGCTTCATCTTATGGTTATAAATAGAAGCATTTTCACATACAGGAGGGATCAACTAGGAGTAGGATAATTTAGAGTAGTATGAGAGAAGCTTAAGCCTTAATTTTTTAGCTTAGTGTCAATTAATTTATTGTTATCTCTTTCAGCAATGTAATCATCCTTTTCATTTAATAAGAATTCTGTGTTTCTAAATTTTTCTTTTCATAGGTTCAACGGAGTTTAATTAGTTACTAATAAGCTGTTAAGCTAAGTGTCAAGCTACTTTTCTCTCTCAAAGGTTCATTAGTTGTAATAAGCTTATTTGAGTTTGGTTATTGATTAAGGAATTTGGATTTTAAGCTCAATTTGGATGATAAGCTAAATTTGGAAGAGCTTATGGGTATTTAGTAGTGCTTATTAATAAGCTGGGTAGGTTAAAGCTTAATTTGATCTTATCACTCCTGTTTTGAGCAAGGAGTTGAGGTAAACATTTCTTTTTACCATTTTTAGCTTTGTTTCTTGTTTAAATGCTTATTTGCTTATTGCCTGTTTATTATTGCTTGTTGCTTATTATTGTTTAGTTTTACTTAATGTTGCTTATTTCAGTTGTTTAATGCTTATTCAGTTCAATTAATAGTTAAGATCTTAATCTGCAAGTCATTGTGATAAAACTGTCATAAAAATCCAAAAATAGTAGCATTACTTGTTAGCTTATAGATTCTGCTTATTTAGTAGCTTAAATCTGTTTTTAAGGTATGTTATAAGCTTTGATGTATCGGTTTTTAGTATGTTAAGCCTTAACTCTCATTATCTTAAGCTAAATATAAAATTGAAATTTCTAAAGGGGTGTTTGGATCAAGGCCAGTACTAACCACAAGTTAGTACTGGTAATAGTTCTTGCCACTTTGGCATATTTCAAACCTTTATATTACAGTTTTAGATCTTGATTTAAGGTCTGAGTTAGAGTTAATCAAGTTTTTATCTAGTTTATAAAAAGTTTGTTAGCATTTGTTAGTATAATTCAGAAGTTCATGCATTTTTAGCTTAAGTCCTTTCCAGCTTTTGTTATTTCTCTTTTTGCTCTTAGTTAACTGTGAAATAGGTGTAGTAACAAAGTTTTTAAGCCTGCATATTGTTAAATTGAGTGTTGGTCATCTTGTGTACAAACTGCATCAGCAGCATACATTGACAAATAACCTTTTTCAATTTTAAAATTCAGCAAGTAAAAGTAGAATTTAGACTTTGAAATTTTGTACACAAGTAGTTTATAGGGTATATTAGATATGTTTAAGCTTTGTTTGCTTTAATTAGCTTATTTCTCATCTGTTTTTAAGCTTTAAAATAAGCATTTTGTATTTTCAAAATACAAGAATACTCACCATGTACTGAGTATAAAAGCCTTTTTCAGCTAGCTTTTTCTTAGCCTTCTTGATTTTCAAAATGATTTTTAAAAGCTGTTTCAAGTAGCTTATAGGTCAAGCTTTAAGTAGGTATAGGGCTTATTGCCATAAGGTTCTGTTTTAATGCTTAAAAATAAGCTCAAAGTCTGCTGGTTGTCTGTTTTCATAGAAGTTTTCTCATAAGTGCTTAATTTGATTTTTAGCTTATGGCTTTTGGAATTTGATTATTTCTAGCTCAATTGTGCTTATTAGGATAGCTTTAGGATAGAAGTAGCTTATTGTTCTTAAGTTTGAGCTTATTTTAGTTTCTTTGTTTCATTAGTTTAAGTAAAACCAAAAAATACTCTAAGTCATTGCTGTCATTGTTTTAAGCTCTTTTTCAGCTTATTATCTAGTTTTCTAAAAAGTTGTTTTTCACAAAAGTAGCTTATTTTAAGCTGCTTAACAACTTTTCTTTTTAAAGTTTTTGCAAAAAAAAGGGAAGAGGGGAAATCCAGGGTGAGCAAGGCTCGAACCCTGGACCTCTACCCTCCTCACCTTTTTATAACACAACACACCAACACACTAACCACTGCGCCCTTGGGACTTTTACGTCCTAAGGTGCGTTTAATATTCTTTTAACCATTTTTTTTGAGTTTTAGTTATAATTAGCACTTCGAGTGCTTATTCGATTTTTTCGGCTTATTTATTTTAGCTTTTTAGGATTTTTCATTTTTCCTGCATTCTTCTTATCATTAGCTACTTTTAGAAATTTTCTAGGATTTTTAGCTTAAAGTTTTATAATTTTCGTGAATTAATTTTGTTAAAAACTTTAAAAAATCATAATAAATAGAAAAATAACCAAAAAAATAAAATTCTTTTTTCTAAAATTTTCTTTTATCATATTTTAGGCTTAGGTTTGAAATTTATTTTCGTAGGGTTAAAATTTAAGTATTGCACTTTTTAAAGAACGGGATTTGATCCCCGTTCTCGTTTTCTTCGTTTTTAGCTTTAATCACCCTCGTTTTAGTATGTCCTTATGCTTTTACTTATTATCTAGTTAATTAGGATTAGAAAAAGTTTAAAAAATCATTTAGGGTTTAATTTAGGTTTTAATTGTCGCGTTTCTTTAATTCCCGTTTACGTTTTAATACTTACGTGTTTAATTTTCATTTCTTGTTTAATTGTTTTCGTGCATTTATCTACTTGTCATTTATATTTAGTAGGATTTAGAAAAACCAAATCAAAAATCTTTTAAACCATTCAAAACGCGCGATCACGGACTTAACCGATTTTCAATTCACGCTTCGTCGAGGGAAAACGACCCGGGAGGTTTTTGAGACAACTTTGGTTAAAAGTTTGTTTCTAAAATCCGACGGAAAATACTTACTATACTATTATTTGATATAATCCTTATATACTATATTTACGTATAACATATTCGGAGCGTACCAAATTTTTGGCGCCGCTGCCGGGGAAGTGTGTTATGATTTTCGCGTTTCGTTCGATGATTAGTGTTTTTGAAGAACCTTCCTCGTGAAGTTATTTTCCGTCTGTGAATATTTTACAATTCTATTTTCTTTTATTTTTTAAAATAACCGTTTGTTAATCATTGTTACGGCTCACCTTTAGATTACGTGCTATAAGGAAAGTTTAAGGCGGGTTTGATTAATAAAAAAAAAAAAAAAAAAAAAAAAAAACAAAAAAAAAAAAAAAAACAACATCACCCAAAAGGAGAAGGGTTATTCTAAATAGCGCCTCGCGCTTACCAACTCCTCCGCTTTCTTGTACGTATTTTTAGAGAGCTACCGTGCACGTTTAATTTTCGGTTACCAAAAATATTTTTCTTTTAATTTCTTTTCTCATATATTATTTTTTAAAATCTAAAAAAAATATTCTTCTTTATCCTCTTATTACATTTAATTCTTATCTTCTTTATCCTCTATTCCGTTTAATTCTTCGACATGTCTTCGTATAACCATTTTGGTTGCTCGTGTTGTGGAGGTCCGTTTAATGGTGGAAACATCCGAGCTGTAGCAGAGTAGATCCGGAGATGAGTTTTGTCTATACCCAAATCCTTATTCCTTATAATGAGCAACTGACTCTTCAACCAACCTCCACAATACCAATAAAATAAGAAACAAGACAACTCTGTGAATTTTGTGGAGTGAACTCTCATCCGGGTTAACGATTGTCAAAACAGGAACACGACCTCGTCTATGATCAGGGTCCCTGTTACAATCAAGACTTTGGATTTAATCAACCTCTACATTATTTTCCGAGTCAGCCACAACAATTTCCTTGTGAAAATTGCGGGGTTCTTCATGAAAATGATCAGTGTCAACCGATGAACCAAAATTATGATCCTAATTTTTGTTATGATTCGATTTATTCCGATTTTGACCAATATCAACCCTCACAGTTTCCCGAAATTCATTATCCTCCTCAAACAACAGATACAAAATTGTTGCAAGCTAGAGAAAGCTTAATGGAAACCATTCAAGCCTTTTTAAAGGAGTATGATCGTACACCTCCTGAAGAAAAGTGCATGGCTTTATTGCTAGTTGAGGAGAGATTTCTTAAAATTAAGCAAGCTGTGGAAGAAGAGCAGAATCAACCTGAAGTTATGCAAGAATTGCTACGTAAGCTTATGAATGATTTGCAAATTCTTAAGGGAATTCAACCAAAACAGGCAGAGCAGGCAGCTAAGAGTTTTACTTTATATGGGAATTTTTCTATGATTGACGATGTGAAAGTATTGCAAGATAGAGAAAACTTAATGAAAGACATTTAAACTCCTAAGGAAGTTTAGTCGTATACCTTTTGGAGAAATGCCAAAGGTTTTATTGATAGTTTGGGAGAGATTTTCCCGAAATAATCAAGCTTTGTAACGGACAAGCAATATCAACAAGAAGATATTCAAGAATTGATGAGTAAACTCTTTGAAGATGTGCGAAATATTAATAAGGAACTATCTGAATTTATTAATAGTCCAAGTTGGAATCGTCCGACCTTCTATAATGATGATGATGAGTCAACTGTTATATATAGAAAGCATAAAGAAATCACACCCGACTTACCGATCGAGAAGCCCGATAACTCTCTAAGTATGGGGGACGAGCATGTTAGCACTATTTCAGAAACGGAAAATTCGTTGAGAACCTTGTCCCAATCCCAAGTGAGTTTAAGGGTATTTCCAAAAATATTTGTGATATACCGTCTTGTGATTATTTTGATGCCGAATGTGGACTTATTAACTCTTTGCTTAGTCGAGATAGTTCGATCACATCTCCTAAGATTGATTTTCTTCCCGAGGAGTTCGTCGGTGAACTCGATTTTATTGATCCAATTTTACCGGGAATTGATGAAGACGATTGTGATGAAGACAATTTTGATGAAGAAGAAGGAGAAATTGATGATGATATTCTTCAAATAGAGGACGAGATTCTTCGTGAGAAATTATTAAATGTCAATCTTCTCATTGATAAGATCGAAGAGTTGAAACTCACTCCTTCTATTCCTTTTGTGCTCGAAAATCCCTCTTCTTCTCCTATTCCCGTTGTAGAAGAGGTTGATACCTCCTGGTATTTAGAGTGATTTAGACTCGGAGGGGGATATCGTTTTTCTTGATGACTTACTTTACAATGATCCTATTCCCGAGTATGAGCGTTTTACCTTCGACATTGAGCCCGATGCACCCATGATAAACAATTTTGATGAGCTTAATGAAGACGAATGTTTTGACCCAGGGGGAGGTGAGATTGATGTTTCTCAGAATATTAAATATGACGATTCTTTCGCATTTGTCATTCGGACTTTTCTCCCGTATCGCACCTACCCTGTGGATTCTCCTTTACTTCTCTCTACCGGGAGTGAAGACACCATTTTTGACCCTGACATCTCCACTTAGAGCCGGTGGCATCTCATCGGGATGGTACTTTCATGTGCTTTAATGTTTATCCAAACATTAATGAAAGCCCGATTGAGATTTTCTTTTCCATTTGCTTCCCCATGGACAACTTAATTCGGGGTCGAGTCAAGCTCATGACTCGGTTAACAAAAACAAGCGTTTCTATCTTCTTATCTATTTTCTAACAAGTAATGTGAAGAGGCTCGCCTTTTATTTCTCGTGTTTCGTGTTTTGTTTGTGATGTTTGTCCAGGATTGCCCGAATTTTGAAGACTCTCGTGTTTGGTGTTTTGTCCATCGTTCACTCGCTCTTCAATCCTTCGCATGCTTATATTGGGAATCCGATATCCTAAATATTACCGACTAACGTTTATCTTTAGCATACTTAATAAACGGCTTTAGATTTGCGTAGAGACCCCTTTATATCAAGATTATGTATTGAAATTAGTATGGGGGAATCTCACATTGAGGACAATGTGTAGTTTTAGTATGGGGGGGAATATATTCGATTTGGATTTTGCCTGAAGCGGTTGTTTTCACGTAATCCGTTTTTTACCACCAAATTTCAAAAACTGAAAAAATTTAAAGATTTCAAAAATAAAATAAGTGTTTTGTCACAATTTTGACTTTTCTGCTGGGTAAATAAGAATAAATTTGACTCGATCGAGCGTGTTGAGCTTAGCTAGTTCCTTAACTTTTTAGCCTAACGTTAAATTTCGGCGAAGAACGAAAAATGATAGAGTTAAGCATGAGTTGGATGCTAAACAAGAATTATTTGGAAATCTTAAGAGCTCATGAATGTAATTTGCGGCTTTTTCTCCCATAAGCTCTTAACCAGACTAATCATACGTGCTATTTTTGGAGATTAAACTTAAATCAACAATTTTTATGTAGTATATAGCAAAATTTTTAGTCTTAGTTCAAACTTATACTTGAATTTTTTAAAAAGAAGTCTTCTCTATATAAAGTAATATATATATATATATATATATATATAACAAAATTTATATAATATAAAAGTATATATATATATATATATATATATATATATATATATATATAGAGGAAGGTTAAAATAAAAAGACAAATATTCGTGAGAATGATAAAAAGAAATTTTTTTTTTAAATTTCTCGAAAATTCCAAAAAAAATTCCATTAAATCAGGTATGTTGGTGCATAAAACTTTTGTAAAAGAAGTTTTTCTAATTTTGAGTTTTTATACGTTTTTTTAATGCGCAAAAAAAGAAATTTTGATGCACAAAAAAATTTTGATGCACAAATTTTTCGACTTGTTATAGTTTGATGCGCAATAAAATTTTGATGCAAAAAGTCAAAAGAAGTTGGGTACAAAAACGAATTTTTGATGCACAAAAAACCGATTTAATGCACAAACGTTTTTTTTAATAAATTTTTTTCGGCAAAACTATCCACTTTTAGAAAAACTTCCTTTACAACTTTTTCATGCACCAACATACACGATCTTGTGGAATTTTTTTCAGAATTTTTTGAGAACCTTTTTAAAAAAATAAATTTTTTTATCCTTCTCACGAATATTTGTCTTTTTATTTTAACCTTCCTCTATATATATATATATATATATATATATATATTCTGAAATCTTTAAAAACTCATAACTTTCAAATTTTAACTCTGTTTTACGCATTCTTTATATGTTCGAAATCGTGACGAGATAATCTATAATAATAAAAGGTTCACAGGTTTTATAAAAATCTGTACTAAAACAGTTTATGCAAACTAAATATTTTTATACATTTTCACTTATCGAAATCTTGCAAAATTCATATCTCCTTCGTTATTGCTCCGATTTTCAAGTTCCTTATATATTAGGAATCGTCATAAAATGTACTATTTAAATTTGAGGTGCATATATTTTATAAAAATTCGTATTTTTACAGGTTAACCATTCTGTTCGAAATAAGTAGTTGTATAAATTGTTTTTATAAGTTTTATCATATTTAAATTATTACAAGTCCTCTAATTTAATTTATACAACATCTTTGGTATAATATATGTCCTCCAATTTATGTCCATCATGTTATGTCTAAAAGTCCAAATAAAATGTCTTCAACAATTATTTATTTATAGATCTAAATAAATAAATTATAACAATTAATTATGTAAATTAACTACTACTTGTAATATGTCAAATAAAACATGTTTTTGCATTCGAACATATTTTAACATCATTTCCTCATGAATACGAATTTCTTTGATCTTGTATGAGCTTGTTTTATTTTATAAAATTTATAAAATAATTTATAGATGGTGATTAAACAATATAACAATTATGTATGAATATAAATAAAGTAATTATGAAAGAGTAAGGTTTATGTTAGACCTTAGGTAAATGAATGGAGATGATGAACACAATCTAGCTTAAACTTCAACCCGAAATCCTTACAAGAAAACCATAGTTTTTATCTTGAATACCCTAATTCTTTTTTTTGTAAACCCTTGATTTTTATGAAACTCTAGATTTAAAATACCCTTGATATGTCTTATATATTAACCCTAAACACCCTTGTATACTTGTAGTGTTTCTAAAATAAAAACTATAAAGTTTTCTTGTTGCTTATTTTGAGACGTGACTTAAGAGAGAAAACTAGGAGAAAAGTGTTTGCTTATTTTGCTAGTTGTTATTGTGTGTGTGTAAGTCTTACAATAGTCCTCCTTTTATACTAGAAATATCAACAAACCACAACACTAAACCATGAACTAAGGGTGGTTTAAGTACAAAATGTATAAGTGTTCTCCTCCTCCCTAGGAGGAGGGAACGGCTAAGGTGTGCAAAGTGGGGACAAAAGGGCTTGTTATCCCATGGTTAAAGACTTATGGTGTAATTGGTGGTTAAAAAGATGTGATTAACTTGAAGTGACTTTAGTAGAGGATTAATGCATTATTTGTGTGTTATGTATAAAAAGGGATGGCATAAGTGTCATTTAGGATAGAAATGTTATAATTTTTGTGCATTGGGTATAAGAGTGGGTATTTGTTGAAATATAGATGGGTTTAAGGATTTATATGTATGCACAATTGTAGTTTATTGCGAAACGTAAACGTTTTACGTAACCAATAAAAATAAAAAATGAAAAGTTAATTATTATTTTCGTAAAAATAATATAACACTTGTTTGACGTAAACATTTATTTGTTTGATGCCCGTTTATGTTGATTGTTGATTTTTAGTTTACGTGATTTAACTAAACGATGAAAATTTAAAAAAGATGCATAAAAGTTTAAAATAATTAGTTGAATATTTATTGACGTAAAAGATGTGAAAATGTGAATTGTTACAGCTTTACCCTTGAGCCACTATTGTTCTAATATAAATGCTCAAATCTATCATTGTCACTACAACGAGCTAGTATAACTCTATGGTACACAATATTTAAGATTGAAGCATAAGTAATCGGGTTAGGCTAAAAATTAGATACTATCTTCGTCCTAAAATAAATATTCAGTTTAACTTTTCAGAGTTAAACTGGTTTAATTTATAAATGTATTTTCATTGATATAGTTTTATCAAATAGTTATATAATAAAAAAAATTAAAGAATTAATGTTGTAAAAAAAAGAATTCAAAACGTATAAGACGAAAAAATTAACACTATTTCATAAGAAAATAAAAAGAGAAAAGAAAATAAGAAAGTAACTCATGTTGATAACATCAATATTTTTTTCTTAAATCACAATCAGTTTACAAATATAATTTAAATAGAGAAAAAAACATATTTCCATTTATCCATAAAAACTAAAAAAATTAACATGTCCGTTCATGCAATGCATGATCCTAAATAAAAGTATTTTTAAGTGCATCACCTTTTTGTGTTTATATTCGTTTTCACATAACAAAAAAAATCTTAACTTTCCATTCTTGCACTCATTGGATGATCTGATGGCACACAAACAAAGAAATATGCTAATATTATCCAATCCCTACCCACTACGTGTTGTTTTATCACGGTTACACGTTTCCTTCTTTCACTGTTTGACCAGTCTTAACGCTTGTTCGTGAAACTACTAAGACGCGATCATAAATACCCGACTCATATGTTAGAAGCCGTTACGGATTATAGATTATGAATTTGATATGCATATTTTGGTGTTCTGGGGGTAAATAACGACCTCAATGTGGTATATAGTTCCAAATTATTTTATAACCTTCTTGCCAATAAAGCTCCTGAAACTCCATTTGTAGTAAATGAAAAAACATACAAAAAATGTTACTATTTAGCTGACGGTATTTATCCAACATGGTTTATGTGTATCAAAACGTATTCTATTGCAAGAGATGAATAAAAAATGAAGTTTAAAAGAGTTAAAGAAAGTGTACGAAAAGACATTGAACGAGCTTTCGGTGTCCTAAAAGGTCGTTGAGTAATTATACAACAACTCGCACGTGGTTACCAAATCAACTCGCTACGAAGAATCATGTATTGTTGTATAATATTACATAACATGATATTGAAAGATCAAAAATTCTCATTTACTAATTTTTAAGAAATCTTCGTTACTCCGCAACCGAACATTCAACGTACTTAGATCGAACGATGCGAGTTACATGTTAGGAAAACCAAAAAACTTGAGATAGAAGAGTGCACACCGAGCTTCGACAAGACATCATCGAGCATTTATAGAACCCCGATCACCAAATTGTATTTTTTTTTAATTTGTCGTTATTTTAATATGTATTTTCTTCCAATGTAATTTTTTTATTAATGAATTTTAACTTTAGTTATTTATTTCTTATTCATATAAATGGGAAAAAAAAAATTCCCCACGGCACCACATTTGTGGTGCCAACCAGGGAGATGTTGTTTTGGTGTCATGTGATAAACTGGTGCCATGTGAAAAAGTGGTGAGGTGACACACTTTTTTCCCATGGCACCACCCCGCGACTTGACTATACCCAATGCCAAGGGGACGTTTAATTTGTTGTTGGATTCGCAGTGGGTGTGGGCATGGTTCTAAAAAGCACGTCATGGCGGCGTTAATGTGTCGTTAAAGCGCTAGGCGTAACCTTCGCGTTACGAAATAGAATAATGTGTCGGCTTTAGCGTGGCGTGAGATGAAGCGTGTAAATGAGCGATAAGGCGTGATGTCTTTTCTAGATTCAACTCTGATAAATTTTTTTAAATGGAGAAGATAAATGTAAGGATAATTTTTTAACTTTATTCAGTATATACAACACTTTTTGTAAACTCGATGTATATGAAATATAATATAAATATATAAATATTATCATATTTTATAACTTCTTAAGCTACGATCATAGACAAAAAGGTTCAAATATTATCATATTTGTAGATATTTATAGTTGTTAGTCACCACGAGTCAGGAGACTGTTAGAATAGCTCGAGGTAATTTTCTCCCAAAAACCTTTTTTGCAATAACTTTTCATTGGGAGTTAACTCATGTTGTTGGTGCTAGTCTCTTCGTTTTCCAATCTCACACAAAACCCAATAAAGGTCAAATTTCGGTCATATAAATCTTGAAAGAATCCCCCTTGATACTTTCATGCCAACTATTATTGTAAGCAAACTCAACTAAAAAAAAAATACTCATCTTAATTTCCAGTACGATCCAAAATGCAAGATCTGAACATATCTTCTAGAGTCTTAATAGTTCGTTCAGTCTGACCATCAGTCTGAGGGTGAAAAGCGGTACTAAACTTAAGTCTCGTTCCCCAAGCATTCTGCAAACCTTTCCAAAATCGTGAAGTAAAACATGGATCCCTATCAGACACAATTGATGTAGGCGTACCATGTAACCGAATAATCTCTTGTTGAAAGATCTATGCCAACTTGCTAACTGAGTACCCTTGTTTTTTTTTTAACGGCGGATTTTATTAAACTAGCAAAAGCTAGAAAAGATTACATAGAGATAATTGTAGCAATAGGATTATACAACCAACCTATCCAACTAATCTTGCATTTGGGATTTCTAGATGAAATCCACAAAAAGGATTGAGAAACAACGGAGTCCCAAATCATCGACTTCTTTGGAGGGGTGCTTGAAAAGATCAAATTGTTACGAAAATTCCAAATGGACCACAAAAGAGTACCCCCAACTCCCTCTATAGCCAAACGGACTTTAGAGGAGACATGAAGATCACCTAACCAAGCATGCCACTCCGCAATGTTGCCGCACATCGGAATGTCCAGATCCCACCATTTAGCCAAAAGGGACCACAATTCTTTAGCCAAACCACAATTAAAGAATGTATGGTTGACCGTCTCTAGATCTCCTTGACAAGAAGGACAATTAATCGAGATGACATCGATACCGCGCCTATCAAGGTTTACCCTAGATGGGAGTTTGTTAAGTTTCAACCTCCAAAGAAAAACATTGACTTTAATGGGAAGGAGACGATTCCAACGAGTGGCATCATTACAAGTATCTAACAACCAAGAATCCACCAAGTGACGAACGGAAGCAACAGAAAAACCCGAAAGGCCATTCAGAGACCACTGCCAAACGTCGCACTGATCAGAGAGAGAAGTACTCCCTATGACGCTTAATAGAGCATTAAACTGAGACGACTCCTCACCGCCTCTAGGAACCCTCCGTAAAACTGAAGACCAATCAATTAAGCCAACACGGCTGGCAATGGAGCACTGTTTATCAGTTTCAAGGAGAAAAATGCGAGGGAACATCACCTTTAGAGGCTGATTACCGCACCATAAATCAGACCAGAAGCTCGAATCCAGACCGTTGCCAATCTTGCGAGTGCAGTAGGAAAAGAGGTCAATACCTTTTGACTTGAGGCTGTTAATCGAAGAAAGAATTGAACCCCAAGTGCTTCGCTTCAAACTAGTGTTGGTGTCGCTATTAATTCCCCCTCCAGGACCATGAATGCTCTTTATAACTCGAATCCAGAGGTCGGATTGATCACAAAAAAATCTCCAGAACCACTTGAAGAGAAGCCCAATGTTTAGACCGAATATACTGCCTATTCCGAGCCCTCCTTCACGTTTGCTAGCGAGGCATTTGTCCCATTTGATCCATGTCAGTTTTTTCTCAACTGGATCACCTCCTATAAAAAACTTGTTGCGCATAGACTCAAGCTTCTTTCGAATGGCAACAGGCATCGGATATAAGGACATATAATATATAGGAAGATTACCAAGAACCGATCTAATTAATGAGAGACGACCACCAACGGATAAAAGCCGAGCTTTCCACGAAGACAGTTTCGAGGAAAACTTAAGGAGAACGGCATTCCAATTGAGACATCTGGCCATGTTACAACCCACAGGGACGCCGAGATACTTCAAGGGAAATTTAGCCGCCCCACAACCGATGATGTTAGCCATATGAGTGACTTCCGCTTCATGGACACCAACCCCAAGGACAGAACTTTTGTGAATGTTGATTTGAAGCCCCGAAATGAGAAAAAAACATCTAAGCATGCTGATAAGATTTTGAGCATTTATCCATGACCAATCACCGAAAAAAATGGCATCATTCGCATACATCAAATGGGAAATACTCAAGTTATTGATTCATGTTTTAGTATTTGCTCATCTTATATAGCTGAATGTATACTTGTATAGTATTTATTGATTCATGTTTGGAACACGAAAAGGGCTAAAATGAGTAACGACGAACTTACCGTCTAAGGCCCCTATGAATAACGAACTCTTCCGTTTGAGAGCCATTAACTAACACGGAAGAACGGGAATTATAGAGGCAACCCCTAATCCACGCGCGCCAAGTAGAACCAAACCCAAGTTTATCCAGAATTAGATCTAAGAAATCCCAACGCAATGAATCAAAAGCCTTTTCGAAATCAACTTTGAAAACCATAAGCTCTTTCTTACGTTGACGATGCCACACTAGCACTTCATTTAAAATAAGAGGCCCATCAAGAATGTTTCTCCCTTTTATAAAAGCCGATTGCACAGGATTAACACAATCACTAATCACAATGCTAAGCCTATTAGCTAAAAGTTTGCTAATGATTTTGTATTGGCATCCTATTAGACTAATGGGTCAAAAATAAAAAACGGACTTGGCATTATTGACCTTAGGAATTAGAGCGATGAAGGAGGAATTATAACCTTTTGGGAAAAGATTGGTACGAAAATATTCATGCACGAAGCAGATTACATCATCTTCAATTAAATCCCAGAACGTGGTAAAGAATTTGAAGGTAAATCCATCGGGACCCGGAGCTCTGTCACCACCACAATCCCAAATAGCTTTTTTGATTTCACCACGAGAGAACGGTCTTTCCAAGAATTTACGCTTGCTGGGAGATATAGGATTGAGAAATTCAGAATCTAAGGAAGGAGGAATACCGTTAGGCTGTTGAAATCGAGAGCTAAAATGCCCCAAGAATTCAGCCTTAACCATAGAGGGATTCTCAATCCAATCACCATTCTTAAGAATACCTTTGATAGCCAATTGACGCCTCTTTTTCTTTAGCATGCCATGAAAGACACTAGTATTTTTTGTCACCTTCTAAAGCCCATTTTATCCTAGCTTTTTTAGCTATATCTTTCACCTCAACACGCTCTAAGTCACCCAAAACCATGAGGGAGTCTCTACGGTTTTTGAAATCTTCCTCACTGGCAATACCGAGATCGACCTTAACATCAATGGAACTAAGCTGATCTAGGTGTTTGTTCTTCAAATCAAGAGAGACTGCCTTTTTCGAACCAAGCCATCCACGAATAACATTTTTAAGGTGTTGTAATTTTTTCTTAAACTGAACCATTCCATTATCATTTGCAATGCCATCATTAGTCCACGTGTTGACAACGAGATCATGAAATCCCTCCATCTCCATCCAAGAATGGAAAAACCGAAAAGGAGTCGGACCATAATCAACATGAGATTCCTTCAAAAGGATAGGTCTATGATCCGGGATACCTTTCTCTAAAATGACACCTGTAATATTAGGAAAATACTCGTAAAATTTATCCGAAACCAAAAATCGATCAAGTTTGCTCATCTTGGAACCCCACTTATCAGTCCAAGTGAAGTTATAACCTCCTAAAGGAATATCAATAAGGGACGAATCTTCAATGAACTTGTTAAAAAGCTTTGCTTGGCGATCAATAAAAATCGAGCCAAATCTTTCACTAGCATCTCGAACTTCATTATAGTCTCCCATCACAACCACAATGCCATCCCAAGACACAATCAAATTCGACAAGGAAGACCAAAGAGCAATTTTACTTGAAAGATTTTGCGGAGCATACACATTAATCCACCTAATATTGAGATTACCTGGAACCCATCTCCCATCAACAACAACGTAGTTATCGTTACACATAATATTGGATTTCGAAAAAATGTTGCAATTCCAAATGCTTATAATACCACCCGACATACCTCTAGCCGAAGATGAAGCAAAATCAAACTGGGAGTTACCCCACAACTGACGAAGAACCCATAAGTTAACTTGAGACATTTTAGACTCCTGAATGGCTAACAAGTTAACCATATTCCTATGACAAAGATCACGAATCCACCTTCTTTTATTAAGGTCTCCAAGACCTTGTACGTTAATAGAGAAACAATTCATTGATTCACATGGATTTCTCCTGTTTTATCAATGAGAGAAGCAAGCGTCTTTTCACAACCTTCCATATTAAGGCCCAAAGCCAAGCCGACCTTTATAGTTTCCTCAAGTCTAGAAAGTAATGAAAAACCAGGTTGTGTAACGCCTTCTTTACTTGAAATATTATTAATAGAATCAGAGGCATGAGCATCACATTTTGGTGAATAACCAGGAGGAAATTCGGGAGTTTTTGATTTGGAATCTTTCCTAAGCGCCTTATTGATAAGAGGATCCAACCCAAATGGATCACTATCCATTGGAGGAATATTCGGGCTAATAGAAGTATCTATCAGGTTGGAAAAAGAGACATCTTGCATCTGCTCTTGAGCTTCCTTAACCTGACAATCTGCTCCTTGCCCATCATCTCCTATAATCTCCGCATCAGAATCTACCACATCATCCTCTAATATATTATCTCCTTGCTCCTCAGCCCTTCCATTGGAACTTGAATCATCACTTTCGGAGTCATTACCCAGAAAAGTAGGTGTCCAACTACATAGCTCTCTCACTCTTATGGCATAGGTAATATTATTAAGAGTCACAAAAATTGTGGCAAAAACCAAGGAAGCATGTGCAGACTTGATACAAAATTCTTTAGAGGTCTATTACTATGATTGAGTCATCCATGAATAGGACTTCCCCCCCCCCCCCATTTACCACAGATTTTGGTGAAGACTTCATTATCCCAGGCTCTAATAGGGACTCTTTCAACCTCAAGCCATATGAGGCGTTCCTCCACAACAAAATCATCATGCCAGCCTTTAAGAATGGAGAACCAGGAGTTAACACCTTTGTGATTAAGAAACTTATCTCTCGCCTCTTTAGTGTTAAAATCAAAAAGAACCCAAAGACCTCCCAAATATTTAAAGTCTACATCCACGAAACTCTCTGAACTACACATAATGCGTGTGTTAGCAATGGACCGAAAGTCCTTAAAACATCCAAGAAGCGCCAAAGGAAAATCATTAGGCGTATCTAGTGCAATAGGGATGGAGGGTGTATTAGTCTCCCTATCATCAAGCTTAGAACCAGTGCCGAGTGAGTTTTTAGCAACAGTAGCATATGAAGCTTCCTTATGAGAGGTGGAAACTTTACTACTATTAATAGAGACAACTTTTGGAATGCTAACCTTGGGAGGACCATTGGGCTGTCCCACCCCCACGTTACGGTTAAATCTCGCAACATTAGCATGTAGACGCAACTTACCAATCCAAATGCTATTCAAAGAGCGAACTAGGTCTTCGGAATCTACAACTTTAATGAATCGACAGAAACCAAACATCTGGCCAAGCTTGTTTTTATGGTTAGCAATGAAAACATCCGCAAGCGTCCCTTTTTTGCCACAAATATTCCATAACTCACGTACCGTGAGATGAGAAGGGAAATTAGAGACATACACCGAGGTGGAAATCTTCAATAAATCATTCGCCAAGGACTGATGATCAGGAAATTTCAGTCGATTAAAAACCGAATTTGGTTTCTTCCTTCTGACTTCGACCCATTCAGAATCCCCCATTGAAAAGCAGGTTGAAGAAAACGTGTTTGAGTTAGGGTTTGGATTGAAGGGAGATCTAACAGAGAAAAACGAAAATCGGAAAACAACCCCAAAAAAACCAATCAATAACTTAAACCTAATGATGACGTCGAATCAAATAATGAACAATTAAAACACCGATCAAGAAGGACCAACCCTCAATACACACGGACCAAATAAATCTGATCTATGAATAAAGAGTGCAATTATCAAGATCAGTAACAATAATTAGACGTTATTTAATGAATGGAAATCAAACAGGCAAAGAAAATCGATTCGGAAAAGGAGTTAGGGAGATCCCCTTTCGCCATTATTTTCGCGTTTAATAAAAATTGATGTCATCCTATTACCATTGGTATCTCTACTTGTGATTAAGTATGTATTGGCTAAAATTCTATCTAAACATTCCGCATCATTTCGTATTCCGCAGCGATGCGTGGGTTTTCAAAACTTGGTCAGCTCAAAAGTCTACTGAACTTTGGGTCTGCGAAAATTCAGTTAAAACGATCTTCGAATGATGGGAAGCTTCACTTATGACTTGTGTTATTGTTACCGAGATAGCTCAACGTAATTGTTGATCAACAAAATTCACTTGGAGCGATATCAAAGTTGTGTTTTATGCAGCATTCTCATGATTTTCGGATCCAATAGTTCACATTTCCCTTTGATAATGGTTTTTTCAAAGTACTTATATCACATCTCATAGAAATTCGGATCAACTAATTTAGTAAAGAAAAAATTACATGTTTCGTCTCTATGGTTTATTCAAAAATCACGTTTCGTCTCTATTTCATTTTAAATACACCAGTCGTCCCTAATTTTAAAACTGGTAACGCTGGCCGTCCCTATTTTGGATGGTCGTTAACTTTTCTCGTTAAGTCTAATTATTAAAAGGGTATTTTGGTCTTTTTGCTCCTGTCACCACCATAGGGACGAAACGTGTAATTTTTTCTTATTATTATCAATCGGGTCATCGATGTGGTTTTGTACGTTTTATAAACGTTAATGATATCAATCAGTTAGTTTTCCCACTCTAAGAACGGCTTGGATGAGTGGTTTTCATTTATTTGTCGATGTTGCGAAGTATGGTCGAACATAAAATAGACCTGTGGAGTTCTGGGGACTGCAAACCCAGTGTAGTTTCGAACTCTCAATCTGTTAGTATCACGAAAATGTTTTTTTCAGTCTTTTAAACATTCGAATGTCTAAAGCGGTCCTGGGCAACAAAACATTGGACATGTCTGGCAAAGATACGTGTAACATGTTAAATGTGGAGCGAAATTCTGTGGGGTTGTCGGATTGTAACAAGTATATAAGGGGAAGCGTTAATGAATGCGGAGGATTGTCTATCTCGGTAGGACGATTATATTGATTTGGATGAATGGAGCGTAGTATTCTTGCTAAAGTTAAAGATTTAAGTGTCGATTTCAGAGCTTCTAAATACATATGTCTTCTGAGGGATTTGAATTGATGTTGGTCTAAGATATGTTGGGGCCGTTGGGTTTAGGTTGGAATTCGACCTATGGGATCAAGTGGAAAGTGTCCAATACTTCAAATAGGCGTAAAAAGAGATTTTTTGAGAGTTTCCAAAGTATGTTTCCTCATGATTTTAATCCAGAAGAAAGATGTTTAGTAACCTGGTGGTCTGCCATTGCATACATGGGTCACTAGAGGTTTATAAAGAAGTTGGGTGGTCGGTGGGAAACAGCGTGTTTACGGAAATGGTATGTTATGGACCAATGTATCATGGAAGGTTTGTGTCCCTTACAGAGTCTTTACATCGTGTGATAGAGTTCCTTTAGATTCATATCGTAAATCGGACTTATCGTATTAATCGCTACTCTGAGTTTTGGCATATTGGGACGCCCAATAATTGAATCGAATGGAGTCAATTCCGAGTCTAATCCTCTGGAAAGGAAGGATGCAGAGGGTCCTATTTGGACGAAAGTTTGGAAACATTAGAGCATTTGAGAATGTCGATAGTTGTGATTCAGATTCCCCTTAAGAATGTAACAATGATTCGGTGGTCGCCTTCTAGTCTGGTTTTGCGAGAGGAGGATGTTCCGAGGGTGGTAAAGTGATCTAGTGGACTCATTTGAAGAAGGCGAGATTCGTGATGATTCGATTCTTTGTATAATTGATGGGTGATTAAGGATTTCGCATGGAAAAGAATTTGGAAGATGATGCTGGTGAGATTCTTGGAGTTCATTCTCAGGTGATTGTGGTAATTTATACCACTGATGATAATGAGGATGTTTACGCAAGTTATTGCTCCTGAAAAAACTCCATTATTGCGCCTCCATCCTACATCCCCCTGGTAATGATTTAAATATGGCTGTTGAGTCCTGGTTCTTCGTGGAATTGATTATATTGGTCCTCTTAACTAGTGACGAGATAGTATTCTGATAAACGATGATCTATAGAGACCCCAATGGTAAATATACACGAGTTGTTCTCTCTCGGCTCAACTACTTCGTTGGAAAGATTATTTCCTAGCGATCATTCAGATTTGGAGTTTAATATGGCAACGTTAAAGAATCTATGTCTTCTTCTAATCCATGATATCGAGACAACAAAAGGATGCCGTTAGATCACTTTTTGGTATGATGGCCTCGGGTGATTCGGTTTCGTTCATCGGGAGTTTTTTTATAAAAAAAAAAAATTCCAAGTGGCGTCCATGGTGGGATCTTTCTTATTCTAATAGCCTTTGGTTGTTTTGCGAGTTCGTTTCGTTAGAGTTTTCTGTTCCTTTTCGTTCTTTGTTTGTTGGATCGTTTTTGCGTGTATCGTCTGCTAGTTTCTTTCTAGCCCTTTTTTAATAAAATTCCATTTGCCGTTCAAAAAAAAAAAACAAAATTCACTTGGAGCGATATCAAAGTTGTGTTTTATGCAGGATTCTCATGATTTTCGGATCCAATAGTTCACATTTCCCTTTGATAATGGTTTTTTCAAAGTACTTATATCACATCTCATAGAAATTCGGATCAACTAATTTAATAAAAATAAAAAGAGATGGTAATACTTATAAGTTATAAATCTCATTTTATTTGTAGTCATAAGTTCTGAATTGCTTTTCATTTTAAAGTTTCATTAGTTAGTTATACAATACCGTTGCTGACACCAAATGCTTAGAAACATAGGGTTCAAATTAGTAAGTAACTAACAAGCAAAGATATAAATTGCACATGTCTAAATATCTCTAATGGATTTTTTCTACTAACTTTATTGAATACTTTGTTTTCACAATTCTGTGATACTTGGAGGTTAAGACCGTCCTAGAAGTAAAAGTCTCAACTTGCACAAATTGGTTCTTAAATAGCCATATCATATATGTTAGCTCAACTTGCCAAGTGAGATGTCTAATTTTTTATGACAATATATAATTATAAGCTATTGGATTGAAAGGACAACACTTTGCGTGTTTGATTAACATAAGGGCAAATGACACAAAAAGGTACCCAACTTAAGGGTCATTTCCAATCAAGGTATCATACTTTTTTTCCTACATAAAAAGGTATCCATCTTATTTTTTTGGCTAATTTGGGTATTTTCGTTAAATATTTAACAATCATCCGTTAAGTTTTACATTTCAAGTCCACCCGGCGTTACCAAACCAACCCACCAATCAACGTCACCACCCCAACCTCCACACAGGAGCCACATCACAACCAAACACCCCTTCTAAAACCACTAACCCCACCACCACCCGCCTGTAAATCACACACACGGTTTCACGGTGATGGGGAAAATGTAACAACAATTCACTTTATTCATACTCCATTTTAAAAGGCTTTATTAAAACTTCAGATATCATGGCAAACATATTTTATTTGTTTTTTACTTTTGTTTTAGGAGGTTTTTTGTTGTAATTCAAGAATCTTTAATTAGGTACCAAGCTGAACTGTTGCTTAAAAAAACGTCATACCATTTGTATACAATACACGTTTTCCAATGTTAGTAATAGTAGTAACCCAGTCAGAATCACTGTTGTGAGGTCACTAATCCTTTAGTTTGTTCCTCATCTCCCAATACCAATTAAATGTGGTTTAAATATTAAAAGAGCGCATACCTGTTAGCTACTTCTCATGGTTACTGTTAATAGATCACGGTTTTACATTCAAAACGCAACCCTTATAAACGAAAACACAATTATATGAATGGTGGCGACATGATCTAATGGTGGTGGTAGCGGCGGTAGACTTGAAATGTAAAAAATTAACAAATGATCGTTAGATTTTTAACGAAATTACCCAAACTGGCAAAAAAAATAAGATGGATACCTTTTTATGCAAGAAAAAAAGTATGATACCTTGATTGGAAATGACCCTTAAGTTGAGTACCTTTTTGTGCAATTTGCCCATTAACATAATCATATATGATCATGTGCTAGAATGTGATTCATCCTAGCCAACAAATTAGAGTTTATGCAAAACGATCAATATTCATCATTTATGTACTTCCAATGTTTTACATAATATAACATACCAAAAAGATTAATTATGTAACACCGTCACATATTAATATGATATTTGTTTTTACATACAAATTACAAAACAATAGACAAGCCATGGTTCAGCATGAGTGTAGTTCAGAAAATATATATATCAGGGTTAATAAAAATTGGGGGTCGACTTGAAAAGAAAAATAAAAAAGTAAAGGGCCCAACCGGGTTCGAACCGGTGACCTCTTGATCTGCAGTCAAATGCTCTACCACTGAGCTATGGATCCTTGTTGCTATTCGATATCCTTTAAAGTCTAAAACTCGTATTCGATGTAACTTTACAGCATCTCTAAAATCTATTTCACAATATACTTTCACAAATACTTTAAACTACATGCAACTAAATCGTTGATGAACATATTAACAGAAGTATTTCATTAAGCTAAGATTGTTTGAATTTTTATATAAGAATTTAAGTTTTAATCGGTATTTTGAGGATTAAAC